>JAJONS010010405.1:0-27790 GCA_029582315.1 Solanum tarnii x Solanum tuberosum | reverse complement strand
AATTTAGTAAGATTCTCATCTAATATGGGACGGAGAGAATAACAATATAACTTTATTAATGTTGGGCCCGGGCAGCGCCCGGGCTTTCGTTACTAGTATATAGAGAAAGCCAAATAGTTAGGGAACAATTATTTTGAAAAGTACAAAAAAAATTATTCTTTTTCAATTTCTATCTATACATAAATTCTTTTGATGATTTTTTTTTTCTCCATCTTCTTTGTATGTGAATTTTCAATAATTTTATGTTTTTTCTTTTCAGAATGATTGGTGCGTGAATTCACTAGATTTGAATCTTTATTTTAATTTTTCAGTTATTGTTAAAAAATATTATTTATACATATTTAAAGTGTATCATTTATTGGATAATAATGATAATTGATAAAATTATTGTTCTTTGTGTTGTTGATGTTGTTGATATAATTAGGAAAAGCTTAATACTAAAAAGAATTATTCACCAAAAGTTCATATGTTTTTATTCTATTTTATTCGTGTGATATTTTTCATAATGTGGTGAAAAGTTCTATGCATATTTTCATCTATTATATACACTATTATTTTATGCGTACTAAATAATGCTAAAATTATTATTAACAAATTTAAATAATGAAAGAGCATAAATAAATAAAATTTTAAAACTGAAAAATGTTGAAGAGCATCACGTGAAGCAACTAAAAAAACTCCAAAAACAAGCAAAAAATTTATCGACATGAAATCTATTGTCATTAATGAGATCAAACTATGTTATACATATTTATATATAAAAATTGATTTACGTGTTAACAGTTGATACACTAATTTAAATGATTTTTTTCATGTATACAAGTGTATACTATATATTCAAGCATAAATATAACGTAATTATTTTTTTAAATATTATTCGTACATCGCGCGGGCACGTATACTAGTATAATAATAATAATTTGGATAACAATGAATTTAAATTGAATTTAGTGTTAGTTTCCACGAGAATTGTTTTAATTTTTTAATTATTAATTATCTGTAATTATATTAAATAATAATAAATAACAATTTTAAAAAAAGAGAGGTAATAGCGCCTACGTGTCAATGCCACAATTAATCTCTATTTTTTAACTTTTAAAATATCAATTAATTAATTATTAATTATTATTTATCTGTATTATCTATAGGAGAAGTAAAAGTGACACATGTCAGCACCACTAAAATTCAACAATTTTACAAATAAAAAATAATTTAAAATTCTTTTAAATTAACCAAAAATAAATAAAAAAAAGTAACCAACTGTTGACACCCAATTTTGACCCTCCTTTCTTCTAATTCATTATTTTGGAGCTTCTAATTTAATAACGTATCAAATTATCCTTTTTCATAATTATTTTTACTACTACAACTATTTATCTACTACAATTATATGTGTTATTATCGAAATTACTATTATCACTTTTTACACCTTTTCTTAAAATATTATTTGTTGTCGCTTTATTTCAAGTTTCGTACTTATTAAACTAATTATAAATCCTTATTTTATATTTGTATATTTTATATTAGCGTAAATTTGTAATATTGATATTTTTATTATGTAAATTATTAGTTGTCATCTTTTAATATATATTGTATTAGTTATTAAGTTAGAAGCCTAAAATAATGTAACGACCCAAACTGTCGTTATTTAGGAAAGGAAAAACGTCGAGAGAATTGGGCCCCTCATCCCGCTAGAGTGGGACAAGTGCCGCTAGGGCGGCGGCGCTCCAGCGGGATAGGGAGTGCCAGAGCAGGAAGATCGGAGACATAACTTAAATGACGTGAAACATTATTTTCTCCTTTTTCCCTAAACACCAAAAAGAGGCGAGGATCACCCCAAAAACTCTCAAAAGGCTGCTCTAGGCTTAGGAAGGAAGAAGAAAGAGTTTACTAGCGTAAGGATTTCGATAGGTTGTAGATTTTTTGTCAAAATCCACCGTCTCGTCGTCTGGAAACCAGAATTAGAGCTATAATCCCGTGCAACTGCTTGGCGCCCAGGTAGGCTAGGTTTATTAAATTAAGTATTCGTAAATTCGTGTTCACTACATAGTATGTTGTTCATTGACGATAGAATTCATGCGTAGGCCTTCGTGCACCAAAAATAGGACAGTCGTACATGTATTCCTAGTTGTTCCATCAGAATTATACCGTATGAGGAAGTCTAATCCTGTGAACTAGGGTGAGGTGATGGTTGATTTCCTACTTGTGTGATATAAACCTGTTAATGGCTTCGTTATATGTATACATGTATGGAATTAGAGATTTATGAATCTAACCTAAGGAAAAGACTAAATATGTACAATTGCATGACATAAACCTAATGCTTGATTGTATGATTATGAGTATGTTCGTTATGGGTGTGATTGTGCTGACTGGAGCAGGTGTCACGTACCGACACGTATACATGCATTTGATCGGGTGTCACGTTCTGACACACTAACATATATTAGACCGGGTGTCACGTATTGACACACACATATATATTGAATCGGGTGTCACGTACCGACACGTATACATGCATTGGATATGATGTCACGTACCGACATGGATCGGGTGTCATGTTCCGACACACTAACAATTTGGGTGTGGGTTCCATGAGAGGACCATTGTACTGTTGTATCTACATGTGATGATTACGTTCATATCTAATGGTGATTGATATGGAAGACTGTATGTTGCTCTAAAATAATGACGGTATTGTATGTTCGGTATATGTATGTTACCATGTAGTGTTTACTTGTTATATCTTGATAATGAATGAACTGTGAATGGTCAGGCCTAAATTGGGATGTGGTATGGTAAGCGGATACCGAGGGACCAAGTGTTACTATGTGTACTTTAGAGAAGTGGTTTGTGTGCTTAAAGTGAGAATTGGGGGTGGTGTTATGTTATAAAGGTTAAATAGTTAGGTGTTACCCTGGAAAGGGATTAGTATTGAAAACGGTTAATTAACAAGCCTTGATAGAACGTTCTATGGGGCCAAGGGTTGAGTGGTGACGTGGAAGAAGTAAGGGTATGTCGTGAGTGGTTGGCCGGGTTGGTAATGGTTACATCCGGAATCTCCTCTAAGAGGTAGAATGGTCAAGTTATGATCAATAACGGGCAAGTAAGGGGATAGAGTCAAGTGTAGTGGCAAATGTTAAAACATCCGAGAATAGTAAGGGAAAAAATATATAAAGGTGGAGGAATGAAGGGTCTTATTGCATGTTTTTTGCTAGTCGATTTCTTATATTATGTGGTGGGTATCGGGTTGACCGATGATGCCTAACAGTACGTGTGGTTTGTACTGATACTACTCTTGCTATGCCTTTTGGCATAGTCTGGTTACAGGTTCAGTGATGTTTCATACGTGAAGACGAAGACAATCTCCAATAGCTTATATTTTTCCTTCCATGTGGTGGGAGATGCGTCATTGTTATCATGTTTATACCTTGTAATCATAGAAGCTCTTGTACCTATTTAGACTAGATCCTTGGGGAAGTTAATTACTTCAAAAGTTAACCTTGAGTCGTTTAAAACTCTTATTTCATAAAACATTACATGAATTTCTTTTATTCGTTAGTTTCTTAATTTTCCTCATTTTTAAAACGTTTGGGAATTGAGGGTTCTCCTACTTAGGTGTTAGGGTAGGTGCCCGCGTGGCCCGGTGGGTTGGGTCGTGACAAATTGGTATTAGAGCTCAGGTTACCGGTCTCCATTACAAGAGCAAATATGAACTAAACTCCAGCTGATTGGTGTGTTGACGTCCACATCTAATCCTCAGGAAGCTATGAAGCATTCTAGGAAGTCGTTCAATTTCTTTTCTCATTTCGTGCGAGTTGTCGCTTGTAGTATGAGTTGGGTCCAATTGGTATCTCGCGATTCCAATTGGTATCTCAACAAAGTGAACTGGACGACGTGGTCATGGCTGAAAGGACACAAGCAAGTTAAATTGGAACTGAGAAGGTTCCAATTGATATCTGGCCTTAAAGGCAGTATAAATGCATGGATGATCAGTAATGGTCATCTATAGAGCGAACTATTAATAATTTGGACTTGTCTGTGCGTTGTAGCTAGAAACTGTGAATGTGTGCATATTGTTGTCTGAAATAATTGTTGGTGTGAAAGGTACATTTACTTGGATGCTATGATATGATTATGTGCACAGTATTGCTTGTCTGGATTTTGATGTGTGCAATATGTTAGCCTAAATGTTCGAAACTATGCGAGTTATGATTTCTTAAGTTCGTAAACTTGTTGTCGGAAAGAGAGTCATCACTGGGTTAGGTGCAAAGGTCTAGATAAACTACGATGTGATTCGTAAAACAAAATATGGACGTGTGTTGCGACCGACTATAATCGTATGAGTGTATATGCGTATTCTGCGGATGTGCGTGTTTATGGTGTTGGATTAATGGGAAATAAATCATGGAATGTAGACCGTTGGGTTGACTCGGGGTAGAAAATGACCATCCTAGCTAAGAGGATCATCCTAAGTGCTTAGTTATAGCCTGGGAATCAATGAAAACTTTAGGAACGAGAAGAACCCCAGGAAATTGTTGACCTGGGTACTAATTCCGTCGGAGCCGCTGGGCGGGATTGTTCCCGCCAGAGCAGGATTTCTCCCGTCAGAGCGGGACAAGGTGAGACAGAATCCCAGCCCTGTCTCCCCTATTTTCCTAGTCACACATATGGACACCGAATCATACCTGGGTTAATCCCTGTAATTCAATCAGTACTCAGCAATAGAACAAGAAGTTTTAATCACCTAGCATTTAAATATTGGCTGTGAAAAACCAGCATACATGTGCTTACAAAAATGTAAGGAAAAACAAAAGAGAGAATGAAATGTTGTTCATTACATACCCAAGAGGAGCAAAAAAAAAATCAGGATCCCTGAGAATGGGAAGTGTCACTGCCGGACTCCAGGTCCTCCGGGGGTAGCACGCCAGACCATGCCTCATTCAACCAAAGGAACTCCTGATAGTCTCTCAGCTCAAGTCGGGGAAGCTCCCTCTGGAGGGCAACGCAAGAAAGGATGACCTTAATGGTCTTCCACGTTTGGGCCATCAGACGATACCTCTCTATACTCTTCCTCCGCTCATGTCGAAACTGGCGGTGGAGCATCTCAACCTCAAGGGCAGAGGAGGGTGGAACTGAAGTGGCGTTAGCATATGAGCTTCCCCACCTCCTCCGGACGGCCACCAGGTCCTCCTCCACACTAGCACTTGATAGTGGGGGCTGGGACTGGGTAGGTAGAGTGTCGCTGCCCTCATCATCTTCCCGTCCTTCGTCGTCCGCCTTACCAGCCGCTTGACTGCAACTGGCCCTGTCCGTCTTCCTCCTCTTGCTCCCGAAAGTGGAAGCCTGCCTTATCAAAAGGGGATGAAATGGGGGATCCATAGGAAGTACCTCATCTGTGTCCAAGAGTGGCACCCCCGCCCTCTTGCACATCGCTGTCACCAGCCCAGGCAGGAAGAATGCCTTATTGTTACCCCGGTAGAACACCTTCTATTCTGAAATGATCTGCGCGCCCACATTTAGTTCAATTTACTGCATAGCGCAAGCCACCACTAGAGCCCGAGGAAAAGTCATGTCGGTGCGGTTGCCCGACGGGCGGATCCTCCTGGAAACCAAGTGTAGCCACCTCTTAGCATCCGATGACCAGTGAGTACTGGTGATCCCCTCAGTGGTAGCCCAACAGATCCGGCCCTGGCGCGCTGGCGCAAATCGTGTATCCTTCAGCCAGCCCAAATCTATCTCCCGCAATTTGGCCTCGTACTCCATGTTGGGGACCTCTGGCACCTCGAGCACCTCATTGATGAGTTGAATTTTCAGGGGGATGTCAACTCCCCGGATGCGTATGGTAGGGTGAGAGTCGTCCCGGCGGACAGTAGGAAGGATGGCGTAAAACTCCCTCACCTAGCCAGAGCATGCAGCAAGGGAAGCCTCTGTGAGCAGACCACATCCAAACTCCATCAGCCAGGCATGGAAGGCAGGAGCTTTATCCTTTAGGCCCAGCAAGTGGAAATCCCTCTCACAACAGAACTTGGTGTTCCGGTGATCGTGGCACCTTTCCCAACTTGCAGCATTGGAAAACCGAACAAAAGGTAGATGCTACTAGTTAATACCAGCCATAATAGTCAAGCCTGCAAAATTTATGAAAGGTATGCATTAGAACTCCATGGGATTGGGAAATATTTGGCTAAGAAAAAGGAAAAATTTCTAATTTGAGTGGCAAGAGGCCACTGTACTATAAATACCAAAGAGTTTTCAAATGTTAAAATGTTTTCCAACTTACTTACTTTGACTTTCCAAATTCTTTTAGCACTTACTTTATTTTAAAATTAATTAATCCAAGTTTGGTCGGTTAACTGTTTTTAATAGATCTTAAATGATGTCTTATCCCTTCCCTTTAGGATAAATTAATTAGAACCATTACCTAGAATCACATAAGTTTACGTAGACTTTTATATATAGTTAATTTAGCATAACTTAAGCAAAATAGGTGTCCTAATTCATCTTTAACATAATTAGGTGGCGACTCATAAAAATAACATTAAGATTCACCTATATGTTGTACACCGTTTAGACCTCGAGTTAAAATGGGGTATAACACCAACTAAATAATTTCATGTTTCTTTTGAATATAATAATATAATAATAATTTGGATAACGATGAATTTGAATTGAATTCATTGTTGGTTTCCAAGAAAATTATTTTAAATGTGAATTGTTGTCACGACCCAACCCACCAGACCGTGCGGGCACCTACTCTAACACCTAGGTAGGAGGACTCTTGATCCCCAAATGGTTAAAAACATATGGAAGATTAAGAAAACTGTAGATAAAAGGAAATTCATGAGATTTTTACATAATAAAGAGTTTAAACAACCTAAAGTTAAATTTGAAAAATAAACGCCCCAAGCGATCTAGTCTAAACATGTACAAGAGCTTCTAAGATTACTGGGTATAAAATAAAGTAACTAATGGCACAGCTCCCACCACAGGGAAGGAAGAGTAAAAGCTAATTGATATTGTCTTCGTCTTCACCTATGAAACATCACTGACCCTGCAACTAGATTATGCCAAATGGCATAGCAAGAGTAGTATTAGTACAAACAATACGTACTGGTAGGCATCATTGGTCAACCCGTTGCCCACCGCATAATATAAAGAAATCAACCATCAGGAAACATGCAATAAGAAAGTACACCCCTCAACATTTATCCTCCTGCCTTTACCATTCTGGTATACCATAAACGTACTAGTACACTTGACTCTAACTCCCTAATCTATCACCCTGCTCGTTCCATTCTTTAGCATAGCTTAACCCTTCTATCTCATAGAGGAGTTCCTGAATACAACAACTACCAACCTGGACAACCACTCATGACATGCCCTCACTTTTTCTGCATCACAATTCAGCCCTTGACCACATAGTATACTCTATCAAGGCTCACTAGCCGTTTTGAATATAAATCCCCTTCCCAAGGTAGGACCTAACTACTTCGTGCACCATGAACACCACCCCACTTCTCATTATTTAAGAATACATGCAGCCTCTCTAAAAATAGCTGATAGTAACACTTGGACCCTCGATTTCCACTTACCAGACAACATACAGATTGGGCATGATCATTCACATTTAACTCCAGTAAACGAGATATAAGCAAGTAACCGCAACACAGTAAATGTTCATATACCGAGATGCATAATCAGTAATCATTTAAGGAGTAATATACAATTCCCCAATATCAATGACAGGTAGATATGCATGTAGTAGTCATAAATGTTCCTCTCATGGAACCCACACGCAAACTGTTAGTGTGTCGGAGCGTGACAACCAATCATGTATATATGTATCAGAACGTGACACCCAGTCCAATATATGTGTTAGAACGTGACACCCAATCCAATATATATGTCAGAACGTGACACCCGATCCAGTCAGCACAACCACAGTCACAATCACACCCATAATGAATAGTTCACATAGTCAGATAACATGTTCATGGCATGTAATTGTCCATACTTAGTCATTTCATTAGGTTCGATTCATGTTTCTATATTCACATACATGCATGCATACAATAGAGCAATTAACAAGCATATATAACACAAACCGGAAGTCGAACCATCACTTACCCCTGGTTCACAAGATGAGGCTTCCCCCACCACAATACACATCATATTTAACAACTAGGAGTACATGTACAACCGTCCCTTTTTCCATGCCCGAACGCCTAAACATGAATACATGAATTCTACCGTCAATTATCAATATATTACGTAGTGACCACGAATTTATGACTACTCAAGTAAGTAAACCTAGCCTACATGGGCACCAAGCAGCTGGAGAGGGATTTTAGCTCCAATCCTGGCTACCAGACAACGATATGGTGGATTTTGGCTGGGAATCAGCGATTTGTCGTCAACCTTACACTAGAAATCTATTTCTCCTTCCTTCCCAAGCCTAGAGCAGCCTTTTGAGGGTTTCTGGGGTGACCCTCGCCTCTTTTTGGCACTTAGACAAAAAAGAGGAAATAAGACTTCACGTCATTGAGTTCTGCCCTCCGACCATCCCGTTCTGGTGCTCCCATCCCGCTGGGCCACCGTCGTCGTAGCAGCATTATCCCGCTTTGGCGGAACAGTGGGGTCCAATTACTCACGATGTTTTACCCTTCATAAGTAACGACAGTTCGGGTCGTTACAATAGATACCAATTTACCCCTCATTCGTCCCCAAACGACAAGCGGAGGAGTAAGCACGAGCCAATTTGGAGTACTTCGAAACTAATGGATTGGCCCGTCATAGAACAACGAAATATAGTGGTTCCCAAGGTTTAAGCACGAAAGAATCTTACCCAAGCAACCGGCTAGGGAAATATGGAAACACACAGAGGAAAAGAGACGCACCAATTTGCCTGGCCTGACCCCGCCAGAAGGGAAGGGTTCCCGCTGTGGCAGGACCCTCCCACCATGGTGGAAGGTCGAGACCAATTTATAGTGGGGAAAGGGGAATGGTTTCCCTATTTCCTCCCATAACCACCCCAAAACTCTAACAACTCTCTCAATTGCTTTGCTCCGAATGTCAATCTTAAAGTAATGCTCTTGCTCTCTACTCTAATTAATTTAATACTTGCTTAACAATGATTGCATGAAAATAATCGGTTGGGTAGAGTGACCTTGGGGTAGTTTTCAAAATTTTCACATGGGTTGCTTGATTCGATCAGAAAAACGTAGCATGGACACTTCCCTTACGTTCACAATGTCTCCACAAGGTTCTGAGCGTAAGGATTTTGTGATAATATGGCCAAAACAGTTCCGAAATGGGTGGGGGAAATTAAATAGTTTCTTGGTGGAAAACATGAATTCGGGCACCATTTAGAGGTTGAAATGCTAGGGTCTTCGCATAGTTAGGTACTAAGGTACTTTAGAAACACTGATATGGTGAAAATTTTGGTTAAAATGAAGTTTTGGGTGAAGGGGCGCCATGATTGCACCCTGAAGTTCGACCCAGATGATGGCCGCTCTAGCGGCCTCCATCCCGTTGTGGGTGCCTCCATCCCGCTGTGGCGGGATCCTGCAGAATAGTGGCCCCTTGCCACTTCAAATAGAAATTTTCCCTTTTCTTAGCCAGGGATTGACTAATTCCATGAAGTCCTAACGTGTACATTTCATGAATTTTGCAGGCTTGTCTAACCATTGCTGGAATCAATGCAAAAAACTTGCCTTTCGTCTGGTTTCCCGATGCTGCAAGTCAGGAGAGATGCACAACTAACCGTTGCATTCCCTCTCATAAGTATATCATGTCACACGTCAAGAATTCGTTTACGAATCACATCGTAGTTTATCTCTAGACCTTTGCTCATAACCAAGTAATGACTCTCTCTCTATCTGAAAACAAGCTCACGAAAACCTAAACAATCATAACTTACATAATTTCGAACATTTAGGCAAGTACTCTACACATATCGAAATCTAGACAGGCAATACTGTGCACATAATCACATCATAGCATTCAAGTAAGTACACTTCACACACCAATAGTTATTCAAACGACACCATGCACATCATCACAATTTCAAGCTACATCACACAGGCAAGTCAAAATTATTACTTAATTCACTTCATGGATGACCATTAGCTGATCATCCATGCATTTATACAACCTCTAAGTCCAGATACCAATTGGAACCTTCTCAGTTCCAATTTACCTTGCTTGTGTCCCTGTAGCCGCGAGTACAACATCCAGTTCACTTTGTTGAGATACCAATTGGACTCAACCCATACCACAAGCGACAACCAGCACGAAAGGAGAGAGGGAATTGAACGACTTCCTAGAATGCTTCATAGCTTCCTAAAGATTAGATGTGGACCTCAACACACCAATCTGCAAGAGTCTCTTCCACATTTGCTCTTGTACTAGGAGACCGGCAACCTGGGCTCTGATACCAATTTGTCACGACCCAACCCATAGGACCGTGCGGGCACCTAATCTAACACCTAGGTAGGAGGACGCTTGATCCCCAAACGGTTAAAAACATGCGGAAGATTAAGAAAACTGGAGATAAAAGGAAATTCATGATATTTTTATATGATAAAGAGTTTAAAGAATACAAAGTTAAATTTATAAAATAAATAAAGCCCTCAGGGATCTAGTTGTAATAGGTACAAGATCTTCTAAGATTACAGGGTATAAAATAAAGTAACTAATGACTGTTGACATCCAATTTTGACCCTTCACATTTAATTAAGTTTCAAGCTTTTCCAATTTCACACAATTTGAAATAATTATTTTCGCAAATTAGTAAATACTTTAAAATTATTTTTCAAGACATTTTGTTGTTTTCCATATTGATTGTATCTCTTTATATTTATAATGTATATAGATTCATATATTTTTCATTTTGAAAAAATATTTAGAAAATCGTCTTACTAAAATTGGAGTTTTAACTAAGTGTGCATCCCCCCCTCGAAAGTCAATTAGACTACGTAGCTAATCTTTTTATTTCAAAATAACTAAGCTTTTATGTCAAAATAATTATTTTTACATTGTCGTAATTAAGAAGCTTAATAAGTAATTGAAAGCATAATTTATTTCGTTCAAAATTTTATCATCTTATCATTTTCAAGACCAAGGGGCCTTCTTCCCTTGAAATTGAATTGATCCCTCAACATTTCAATCCAAATAAAAGAGAAGGGCAAATTCTCTGGCCCAAAATCACCTGACCCAACCTAAATAACCCCTATACTCTTCTCATTCTCTTTGTTCCTCTCAACAGTACACTCATGTCCAGCGAACTCAACCAAAGTGACCCAAAATGCAAGATTCAATAGAAAGGATGAATCCAAAACGACGCCAAGACCCTTTACTTAGCTCGTTTTGTCACGCGGAGGGCACGAGCCGTTGTACCCGCGATACTTCCAGAACGTTCCCAGACGGTAATATTCATTCCAATTTCCTGTTTCCTTTTCCAGTTTAGTTCAAAATAGTACTAATTCGTACACCCTCCAGCTCACCTGAGCATTATCCTTTAAGATCTTTGAATTTGGGATTCTCCCACATCGGTTCTATTCAAGAAATTCCCCTAAAATCTCTCCTATAAAAAGCCCATCTCTTCAATGGTCAAGGGACGGATTTTCGGAGACCAAAGAGTATCCTAAAATTTTTAGGAATTCTTGGTTCCATAGTTTAAAATTTTGTGGCTTTTTGTGGTTGTTCGAGTATAAAGAGGTGGTGGAATTGTCTCCGTCAAACTCATCGTCCCGTTCGCTGCCGGAAAGAGTCCAATTGGACCATCTCTTGCATACTCCTCTTTTCGAGTCAACCTCATCCAAGTCGTGAAAGGGGGCTAATATTAATGGGTTAAAACCCAAACCAGTTGCAGCAGCTAAGTAGCGGCTTAATAGCAATCCCAAATGGCTGGAAATTGAATTTTGGATTTAAGAATTCAATTTGATTATTGCAGCAGTAGAAGCAGTCCCAAAGGGACTAAAATTGGGAATTTTTGGACTTAAATAAGTCCAATTTGAACAATCAGCAGCAGCGATGAAAATTTGAAAATTGGACTTAAAAAAGTCCAATTTGAGCGCAGTAATGGCGGCAAGGGTCAGAAAGGAGCCAAAGTTCCCTTTTAATCCAGTTCTTTATTTTATTTAGTTCCTTGCTTTATTTATGAATATATGTTGATGATCGCTAACTTTTTAACATTTTCTTTTGTTAATTTAGATGAATCTTTGGGGAAGTTTTCTATTTTGTTGTTCATTAAGTATTTAAAATTTTCAAATTCTTTTAAGTTAGGCAATCTAAGCTTTAAGACTAACTTGAGAATTATTCATATTCTTAAATAGTTAGTATTTATCTTTCAAATCCACGCTTAAGTTATTGTGTTGATTTTTCGACTCAAAACTTGACTCAGATAAAATGTTAAGTTAAAATTATTATTTTGACACTTTAACATTTGATTTATTTCATACTTGGAATAAGAGGAGTTTACAGGTATCAAAAGACTTTTGTTATTTTAAAACAAGATTTTTCACAAGTAATCTCAAGTTTTCTTTAAAAATTAGCCAACTTTTCAATCCGTCGGTCAACCGTGTGTTAATGGATTCTCTAAGATACCTAAACCCTTCCTTAGAGAATTATTTGAACCCTTACTCGACTCTGGTTTTATTTAAAATGTTTTCTTTCAAAAAATCCCTTTTAAATGGTTTTCTTAATTTTTCTTAAAAGTTAAGTGGCGACTCCTAAATTGTAATTTTTCCAAGAAAGCTAAATAAATTTGCCAAAGTTGCGAAATGGTTTCGAAACCTTAGTTTTTGAAATCAGGTCGTAACAGAATGGCGACTCTACTTGGGATTTATCTAGGTTCTAACCAAAATTATTTTGTCGTTTGGCTAACTATTATTGTATTAATTGTTACTTTATGCAATTATATGTTTAAATTTTGAATATTAACTTTCATATTGCATTAATGGCATTTTCTTATATATGTATAGTATATTAAAGAACTATTTTTGCATAATTCCAGCCGGACTTTTTATACTTAACCCTTTTCCGAAATGATCGGCAATTTATTGGTACGTCAGACATCTGATGGTTGTCGTGAGCTCTAGCCTAAGTTGTCCGTTTGGGTTTTCCTTTTTTCAAAAGCCACTCTTAGTTAACTAGCGTAGAGTGAAACCAAATCCCAAATTTAGTGCATTTTGAACTAAGTTGACCCAACACCCAAGGCGTGTTGGGCCCATTAGAAGACCACATTGTGTCTAATTGTTCCCCGGTCAATACAATACGATCATCCACCTATTTGTTAAATTTGAAAAATATGTATGTCGATTTGTGCGTATCGTTGTCCTTGGGGTTGGGTTTTTATTTTATAGGTAGTTTCTTTGTTGAAGTCAAAGGAAGATCCTCCTCATCCGAAAGAAATTCAAAAGCATCAAGAAATTCGGGAATGAAGATTTTAGATGGAAGCTTAGTTTAGTTTACCATTGTACCCCTGCGTGAGACTGATATTTATTTCCCTTTCCTCTATTATGTATCCTCATTTGTTTTATTCATAAGGTTTGTATAAATAATTTTTTCGGGGAAATGGAACGTTTTACAAACGATATACACATACTTCAAACGTTAGGCCTACCTTTGACTCAAAAGGTCACATGTATGTTAGGAGGTGTTATATATTGTTTGTGTGTTAAATGTTACAAATTTTGTTTCGTTTGTGCTTACTTGACTTATGTGTTCTATGCATATGTTTTGCTTCAAACATGATTGGTCCATTATTCTATTCTGAAGTCTCAAAATTTTGTTTAGCATATAAGCTCAATTGTTTATCCCTCTCGAATTACTCTTTGAGTCCATTATCAAAATTTGTTAAAATCACTCAAGTTTCGAGTTCATTAAATCCTCAAAAAGATTGTTGGGTCATCACTTAAATTCATGTTCACCTCTTCGTTCTTATTTCCATACCTACCTAGCCAGTGTTACTAAATTTTTCGTCAGTCTCAAGTCAATTATTAAGACGTCTTTATTCTCAAAAGGGCTTTTCAATTGAACCTTCCAAAATTTAACATTTGAACCTTCATTCAAATTCCTTTCTTTCATTAAAGTTTTAGTTCACAAAATGATCAAATTTTTTCCATTTGGTTACTTTTTAGAGTCTCTCCCTTCTCGAATTTTGGACTAATTTGTTTTAAGTAAAACAAATGTTATTTGCTTTATGTGTTATTTTGGTTTATTATTATAATTAATGGACTAACTCACTTATTTTTTGAGTTGTTTTTAGAAGGAGAGATTGATTTGTGTTGGTAATCAAACTTGCTTACTTCACCAAAGTACCCGTTGGTAGAACATTCGTATTTTACACGGTCTACGGTCAAGGAAATATCTATAGACTCTTCATTTCTTACTTGAAATACTAAAAGGACTCCTCAAAAATGGATTCCACTATCAACACGGTTGCTTAGTTCAAAATGATCCCCACTCCATCTGTCGCGGCCAATCCCAGTGCCTCGATAGCAACATAATCACCCATGGAAGTCATTGCTCGTCTAGAGCGACAAATTGGTAAACTGAATCTCCTGGTAACTCAATACCAAGCTGCCTTTCAGAACCTACCACCTGATGCTCGCCAAAAAGGGCCCATGCCACCTTCGTTTCCGACTTTAAGTGAGCTCAATCAAAAGGATCAATTCACTACCTTTCAGCAAACTCAAAGTGCTTCGCTCACTCATTCAACTCAGGATACTCCTCTTGTGTACACATTTTCTCCTCCAAAATCTCCAACGGTAACACATCATGCTCCGCCAGTGTACACTTATGTCACTGCTGCACCTGTTACCAAGGCTCAAGAGTTTCACCACCAAGATGTTAATCACTATGTTGACATTGAAAATGATGAAACATCAATTGATGCTGAAATGATGAATAGGAAGATTAAAATCTTAGAGGATGCTATGAGAGGTCTTCGTGGGTTCGATAGTAGCCAGAGTGTGAGATATGAAGAGTTATGCACATTCCCTGAGGCTGAGCTTCCACTCGGTTACAAGATTCCGAAGTTTGAAAATTTCAATGGATCAAGAAATCCTTTCTTTCACTTGAAAGTTTTCTGTGAAAAGTTGATTGGCGTTGGAAACAACGAAGGGATAAGAATCAAGCTATTCGATCAAAGTCATACTGGAAAAGCCTTGGAGTGGTATTCAAAGAGAGATGTGACTAAATGGCGTACTTGGGATGATCTAGCGAACGCTTTTGTGGATCACTACAAATTTCATGTTGAGATCTCTCCTGATAGAATCTCTGTTACCAAGCTAAAACCAAAGTCGATTGAATGCTTTTGAGAATATGCCATTCGTTGGAGGGAAGAAGTTGCTAGGGTGCACCCACCTATGGAGGAATAAAAAATGATCACCTACTTCATTCAAGCTCAGGACTCAGAATATTATGACCGAATGGTGACAATGGGTGGAAAGACATTTGCGGAAGTTATCGAAGCTGGAGAAATGATTGAAGATGGTCTCAAGATTGGCAAAATAACAAATTACACCTCATCTCAGTTTGCTAATAGGGCCTATGAAACTGGTTCCTTTGGAAAGAAAAATGAGAAAGAAGTTATGATGTTAACGTCTCGAGGAGCTACCTCATATATACGTCAACCACCTCCAGGCTATCCTGATTCATGATACTATGTTTGCAACGATCAAGCAACATATCGTTCTCTACAACCAATGCAAAATCCTAGAAATAATGCACCTCGTCCCAATTTTGAGAAAAAGTCTCCCCGAGTCTTTACTCCATTGTGTGAGACACATACTCAACATTTTGAGAGATTGAAAAATGCAGGAATACTGCATCCAGTGGAAGCCAAGATTGTGAATACTTCAGCCGACTGGTATGACCCAAATAAGCGTTGTGCTTATCACTCAGGAGTTGTTGGGCATGATACCAAGAAATGCATCACTCTCAAGCACAAAATTCAAGATCTAATTGACAACGAGGTAGTAAAGCTTGCTCAAGCTCCACCGAATGTGAAAACCAATCCGCTACCCAAGAACAAGGAGTAGTCATTGGCATAACCAGTTGCAAAGAAGAAACAAGTTTTTCTGAAAGTCATTTTTGGCTTCTTTTAGTCTTGCATTTGGAGTTTGTTGTTTTATTTCAGTGTAATCGCACTTTTATCGCTTTGTTTCCGTTGTAATCGTTTTTTTGGACTTGATTTCCTTTGTAAGCGTCTTTCATATGTAATGAACTACGTTTGACCTGATTCTCAAGAATGAGATACGTAGGCAGCCTATGTTGGCTTTGGTCACCCTTTATCCCTCTTTAATATTTTCTTGTACTTAAACTACGTTTGACCTGATTCTCAAGAATGAGATACGTAGGCAGCCTATGTTGGCTTTGGTCACCCTTTATCCCTCTTTAATATTTTCTTGTACTTAAACTACGTTTGACCTGAATTCTCAAGAATGAGATACGTAGGTGGCCTATGTCAGCCTCGGTCGTTTCCTTAGTTAAATTTTTCTATTCCCGTTAATCCTCTAGGTTGGAACTACGTTCGACCTGATTCTTGCTTAGCGGGATACGTAGGCGGCCTATGTCGGCCTCGGTCGTTTCCTTAGTTAATTTTTTCTATTTCCGTTAATCCTCGAGGTTGGAACTACGTTTGACATGATTCCTGCTCAGTGGGATACATAGGCGCCACACCGACTCGGTCATATTCCCCGTAAGTTTTTCATTTCCTTTTATAATGGGGCAGAATTTTTGAGTGAATCTCAAAAATTCAACTAAAAACTACAGAAAGCTCAAAGTTTATGTTATGTTTTAAGCCGGGGCAGAACTTTTGAGGAGGGTCCTCAAAATTTCCATCAAGCGACATTTCGAGATCAGACAAACTTGTAAACCAGAAGTCAAAGGAGCAACAGGATGGCAAGGCAAATCCAGCATGAATCAATCTCTCAAAACTAAGAATTTTTCTTTGGATGCAGGAACTATAAAGTCACAGGACATCGTTAGACCCATAATGCCCTCGTCATAGCTAAAATGATTTCTACTCTTACTCATCTTCTAAATTTTTTTTCCTTTAAATTTATTGTGACTTACACATTCTCAATTTTACAGATGGAATAGCTTTGCACTATGATAAAGACCATGAGATGTTATCCAGACCAATATAAGCTGAACAACTTCATTTGAAAACTTATCTTTTACTTTGATAATTTTATTTTGTTACTAATTACATCTGAACTCTGCAGGTGTCATTAGAATTGGAGTCAGAATTTCAAAAGGTCTTTTCAATTTTTAAAGGATCAAGCCTGATGTTCACCAGACAAAGGACACCTGCTAGTCCTTATCCAAAGATGTTATTATGAAGGATTTCCAACACCAAGGATCCAATCCAACAAGCTTACTCTTATCCCATATTCTATGTGAATTTTTTTTGTCCTATCTTATATCTATTCTATCGCCGTGTGTTGGCAAATCTTTCGTTCTCTTTAAATTATGTTGCAGGTTCAAACTATGTCAGACCTGATTTTTTGTTCTAACAAGATACGTAGGCAATCTTACATAAGGATTCGGTCTTCTAACTGTTTTAAACTACATACCTCAGAGAAAACTGGGGCTTGTTTTTGAATCAGTCATTCTTCTTTTCTTGTAAATTATTTCAGTTACGTACCCTGGCCTGGAAACAGGAGCAACTTTTTGAAATAGTTCAATGTTATCAAAATCTCCATTCAATTTCAGGTTCCAAGTACTATTTTTCAAGAAATTTCTCTCTTTAATAAGAGATTCCAAACTTAAAGTAAGGGTGCACCTTGTGTAACATCCCTAAATTGCCTTAAGTGCTTTGTTGCAACGTTATAAGTTCTCAAAACGTTCTTCCAGAATCCCGCGTTCGCTATGGCTACCAGATCATCATGATGCGTTTAAAAGTGTTGTCATTTATTAATTTCTCTGTTCTTATCTAACAAATTTTCTATGAGAGCAGGGACGACAAAGTTTTAATGACAACTGGAGATATTACCAACTTCAGAAACTACAAGAAGCTAATCAGATTACACTGTTACAACCTTATTCTCTATTTTTGAGTGTCACTTCCTTCAATGTGACACATTATTATTGGAGTGTCACTTCCTTCAACGTGACACATTATTATTAGAGCGTCACTTCCTTCAACGTGACACATTATTATTGGAGCGTCACTTCCTTCAACGTGACACGTTATTATTGGAGCATCACTTCCTTCAACGTGAAACGCTATATTATTGGAGTGTCACTTCCTTCAACGTGACACATTAAATTATTATTGGAGCATCACTTCCTTCAACGTGGCATGTTAAATTATTATTGGAGCGTCACTTCCTTCAACGTGACACATTAAATTATAATTGGAGCGTCACTTCTTTCAACGTGACACGTTAAATTATTATTGGAGCGTCACTCCCTTCCACGTGAAACGTTATTATTGGAGCGTCACTTCCTTCAACGTGATGTGTCAAAGCCACCGGAATTGATAAAAAATTACCCCATTTAAACAAAAAATGGATCCAAACAAATATCTAGAACACCTAAAGAGGATTTCTTGCAAAGGCCTCAATCTAGAATGGATAAAAGAAAATTTACAAAAATCATACGGTGAAAATCCCTTAGAAAAATGGGAAAAGAATCAAGAAAAAGCTAATTTATTACTTAAAGATCCTAGCGTCATCATTAGAGTAAGACCAATGCTCTACAATGAAGAAGACAAAATTGAGTTCAAAACTCAAATCAAGGAATTAATTAATTTAAAATTAATCAGACCTAGTAAAAGCCCTCATAGTAGTCCGACATTTATGGTAAGAAACCACGCCGAATTAAAAAGAGGAAAAGCTAGAATGGTTATAAATTACAAAGAATTAAATAAAAAATGTGTTTTTGATGGATATTTTATCCCTAATAAAAATAATTTAATCAACCTTGCAAAAGGAAAAACTTAATTTTCAAAATTCGACTGTAAAAGTGGATTTTGGCAGATAAAGCTTGATGAAAAGGCTATACCCTTAACATCATTTAGTACTCCCAATGGTCACTATGAGTGGATAGTAATGCCATTTGGATTAAAAAATGCCCCACAAATCTTTCAAAGAAAGATGGATAAAATAGTTTCTGAAAAAGAGTTTCTAATTGTCTATATAGACGATATGCTAATATGTTCTAAAACTTACCAAGAACATTTAACACATCTGAAAGAATTTTCAGAAATATGTTTAAAAAATGGAATCATTTTAAGCCAGAAAAAGGCAGAGATAAATAAAAATGAAATAGAATTCTTAGGAATGATTATTTCAAAAAATGGAATAAAGTTACAGACTCACATCTCCAAAAAGATAATAGAATTTCCTAACAAATTAGCAACTAAATAGGAAATATAAAGATTTCTAGGATGTCTAAATTATGCAGGTGAATTTATTCCGGATCTAGTAAAGAAAAGGAACATACTGCAAAAACTAATAAGAAAATCCAATAGACTTGGATGGACTAAAGAACACACACAATGTGTTAAACAACTAAAAGAAGAATGTGCAAAACTATCAAAGTTAAGATTATCAGACGAAAAGGATAATCTAATCCTAGAAACAGATGCCTCCGATTATCATTGGGGAGCATTATTACAAACAGACTTAAACGAAATCAGCAGGTACACTAGCGGAACGTTTAATGAAGCTGAAGTCAGGTATTCAACCAATGAAAAAGAATTACTAGCAATTGTTAGAGGAATAAGAAAATTTTCAACTTTTCTATAACCCAAGCAATTTATTATAAGAACTGACAATACTCAGGTGTCGGGATTAATATTTAATAAACTTCCTTCTGAACCTCAATACAGAAGATTACATCGATGGCAGGTCTTATTGTCATTTTATTTTTTCAAGATAGAATACATTAAAGGAACTGACAATTCTTTTGCAGACTTCCTTTCAAGAAATGTCCAATATGGACAATCAGACAAAAATCATGGTCAGTAGGATATATGAACGAATGTAAACTATGGACAAGTCCATAGATGACAAAAGCAATAAGTTATTCAAAATTCATGATGAATTAACAAGCTTGCCAGAACAATCAAGAATGATGCAGTAGGAGATTAATTAGCTCAGTACTGAACAAGGCAAAAATATGAGTGAATTTTTACTCCTATGTGAACATTTGGATACATAGCCAAAATAGAATTCAAATCCAAAAGGGAATATTACTCCCAACAAAGTGGCAGGAGATGTCCCACTAGCACAAAGTGCCAAAAACATCTCAACGGTAAGCAAGGATATGCCGAATCCTAAGTCTAAGGACAAAGGAAAAAGCCTAGCAATTGAGAAATCAAAAGATGCTATTTCTTCAAAAGAAGAACAAGGCACATCATCAGCGAAAGTTCAAAAAATTATCTCTGGGAAACCAGAAAGCAGCTCTAACAAAGTTCTCATGGGAACAAAAGTTTTTTCATCTTTTCAGGTTGGAAAGCAGAATCCAAAAGAAGAAGAATATCTTGCATTTACAAGATATGTCTATAATATTCTAGAAGAGAGTGGAGAAACATATGGAGTATTAGGAACAACGTAACCAACTTGTTTCCTCAAATTTCCATATTCCCAAATGGATCACCAGGGTTTACAACCCAATTATTCGAATTTGGTTATCTAGATCGAGTCTATGCCGAATCAGATTTACAAGAATTATCCCAATTACCATCATAGTTGGTAAAATCAGTAAGACAATACGCTGAAGGCGAAGGTGTTTATTGCCGGTTCTTTAGCATAGCTATGGAAAGCCAAGACTTGCAGTTACATTTTCCAACAATTAATTATATAAAAGAATTTTAACGTCAAAGCCACCAAAATTGACAAAAAATTACCCCATTTAAACAAAAAATGGTTCCAAACAAGAAGAGCATTGGGAATTCAAGCATTGTATTTTATTCTCAAACGATTTTACGATGAAGATTACAATGCTGGAATTCCCATACTCGTACATTCAATGTACTGATGCCAGTTGGCCTGCATCTTATTATGATGCAGACACAGGTAACCACGATCAGCATCCAACACCTCGTTGATCCAGTTGAGCAGCTCAGAGTCAGTGATGAGCCTCCTTGAATTCCGAAGGACACTTTTATTCGCTTTCAGTCTTTCATTTATTAGGATGTTGTGGGGTTTGTCCCAACATCCATCTCTGTATTTTAGAGGCTTCATAGACAGTCAAATAGTTATTAGTTCAAATGTCTTTCTTTATCGTTCAGACGCTGTTTTAAGACTTATGTGCCATTTTGGCCAACTCATTATTCTTTAAGTTATTATTTGAGACTGTTTCATTGAGTTAAGTCTTCCGCTGATTTAAGTAAGCCATGCCAAGGGTTCGCTTGGGGCCAGCAATGGTCTCCGAGTGCCAGTCCCGCCCAGGGTGTAGGCTCAGGGAGTGACAAACTTGGTATCAGAGCACAGAGTTCAAGAGTCCTAGGGAGTCTATGAAGCCGTGTCTGTAGAGTCCTAGTTATCGGTGTGAAGCATGCCACATCTATAATTAGGAGGCTGCAACATTTAGGAATTTCTTCACTTCATTCATACTCATTTCGTGCGTTAGAGTTTAATCTCTAAAAGTTTCCCTCTAATTCGTGCTTGCGCGTGTTTCAGATAATCATGCCTCCACGAAGAGCAGTCAGAGGTCGTCCTGCTAGGAGGAATGTCAAGGAACAAGAGTTACCCAATGCACCTGAAGTGCAACCTCAAGGGGAAGTTACCAATGCTGAGTTTCGTGAGGCTATAAGGATGCTCAGTCAAGTTGTGACTAATCAAACTGGGCAGCAAAGAGGAGCTCAACAAGAAGGGGCTGAAACTTCAAGGATTCGTGAGTTCTTGAGGATGAATCCCCCAAGTTTCACTGGTTCGAGCACTGTAGAGGATCCAGAGAACTTCATTGAGGAACTAAAAATGGTGTTCGATGTGATGCGTGTTATTGATACTGCGAGAGTTGAGCTAGCTGCATATCAGATAAAGAATGTTGCTAGGACCTGGTTTGATCAGTGGAAAGGGGTAGAGCTGAGGATACACCACCTGCAAGTTGGGCATGTTTTGAGGAGGCCTTCTTGGGACGATTCTTTCCCTGAGAACTGAAAGAGGCTAAGGTACATGAGTTTCTCACCCTAAAGCAGGATTCTTTGAGTGTGCGTGAGTATGTGTTGAGGTTCACCCAACTGTCTCGCTATGCTCCAGAAATCGTTGCGGACATGAGGAGTAGGATGAGTTTGTTTGTTGCTGGTTTGGGTCACCTGTCAAGCAAGGAGGGCTGGGAAGCAATGCTTATTAGGGACATGGACATCTCGAGGTTGATGGTCTATGTTCAGCAGGTAGAGGAAGAGAAGATGAGGGATAAAGAAGAGTTCAAGAACAAGAGAGCTAAGACAGGGAATGAGTTCGGGCAGCAGAAGAGTAATGCAAACCGATCGTCTTTCCAACAGAAACAGATGGGACCTGCTCCATCATCTGCTAGTGCACCTTCACCTAAGAACAAAAATGAGTACTATGGTCAAACTTCCAGAGTTAAACCTACCTATTCACAGGGTAGTGTGGTGCAACGGGGTAGTAAGCCTCCTGCCTGCGTCAAGTGTGGTAGGAACCATTCAGGTATTTGTCGTGAAGGCTCTATTAGTTGTTTCAAGTGTGGTTTGAGTGGACATTTCATGTGAGAGTGTCCAAAGAACAGGAAGGGTAACGGGGGTAATAGAGCCCAGTCTTCTTCAGTTGCTCCACTAGACAGGGCTGCACCTAGAGGAGCTATTTCTGGTACTGGCGGAGGAACAAACCGTCTCTATGCAATCACCAGTCGCCAAGAGCAAGAGAACTCTCCAGATGTTGTCACTGGCATGATCAAAGTCTTTACTTTTGATGTTTATGCTTTGCTAGACCCAAGAGCAAGTTTGTCTTTTGTAACTCCTTATGTTGCAAATAAGTTTGAAATTCTTCCTGAGAAACTTAGTGAACCATTCAGTGTTTCCACACCTGTTGGTGAGTCTATTTTAGCAGAAAGAGTCTATCATGATTGTCCCGTTTCCGTCAATCACAAGGGTACCATGGCTGATTTAATTGAGTTAGACATGGTAGACTTTGATGTCATTCTTGGTATGGACTGGCTTAATGCCTGTTATGCCTCTATAGATTGCAGAACTCGAGTTATCAAGTTTCAGATTCCTAATGAGCCAGTTATAGAGTAGAGTAGTAGTTCAGCAGTGCCTAAGGGTCGTTTCATTTCGTACCTTAAGGAAAGAAAGTTAGTTTCAAAGGGTTGTATCTATCACTTAGTCCGAGTTAATGACTCAAGTGCTGAGGTACCTCCCATTCAGTCAGTTCCTATAGTAAGAGAGTTTCAAGAATTTTCTCTTGATGATCTACCCGGAGTCCCTCATGAGAGAGAAATAGACTTCGGCATAGACATCATTCCAGATACTCGTCCTATCTCTATTCCGCCAAACAGAATGGCACCAGTAGAGTTGAAAGAGTTGAAAGAGCAGTTAAAAGATCTATTAGATAAAGGTTTCATTCGACCAAGTGTCTCACCTTGGGGCACTCCGGTCTTGTTTGTGAGAAGGAAAGATGGTTCCCTTAGGATGTGTATAGATTACCGTCAATTAAATAAGGTTACCATCAAGAATAAGTATCCTCTTCCTAGGATAGATGGTATATTTGATCAACTTCAGGGTGCCACTTGTTTTTCGAAAATTGACCTCAGATCAGGCTATCATCAGTTGAAAGTTAGGGAATGTGTCATTCCAAAGACAGCATTCAGGACTAGATATGGTCATTATGAGTTCTTGGTCATGTCCTTTGGTTTGACCAATGCAACATCATTGTTCATGGATCTTATGAACAGGGTCTTCAAACCTTATTTAGATATGTTTGTTATCGTCTTCATTGATGACATACTAATCTATTCAAGGAATGAAGAAGATTATGCTAGTCATCTCAGAATAGTTCTTCAAACCTTGAAGGATAGAGAGTTGTATGCCAAGTTCTCTAAGTGTGAGTTTTGGCTTGAGTCTGTGGCATTCTTGGGGCATATTATTTCTGGTGATGGTATTATAGTTGATACTCAGAAAATTGAGGTAGTGCAGAATTGGCCTAGACCCACATCTCCAACTGATATTAGGAGTTTCTTGGGCTTGGCTGGCTATTATAGGAGATTTGTTGAGGGTTACTCGTCCATTTCGTCTCATTTGACGAAGTTGACTCAGAAAATAGTGAAGTTTCAATGGTCTGAAGCTTGTGAGAAAAGTTTTCAGGAATTGAAGAAGAGGTTGACTAGTGCCCTAGTTTTGACCTTACAAGAGGGTACTCAAGGTTTTGTGGTGTACTGTGATGCATCCAGAGTTGGTTTGGGTTGTGTGTTAATGCAGAATGGAAAGGTGATAGCCTATGCCTCCAGACAGTTGAAGGTTTATGAGAAGAATTATCCAACCCATGACTTAGAGTTGGCTGCGGTAGTTTTTGCCTTGAAGATTTGGCGACACTACTTGTATGGTGTTCATGTTGATATATTCACTGATCACAAGAGCTTGCAATATGTGTTCACTCAGAAAGAGCTCAATCTCAGACAAATGAGGTGGTTAGAATTACTCAAGGATTATGACATGAGTATTCTTTACCACCCAGGTAAGGCTAATGTGGTTGCTGATGCTTTAAGCAGGTTATCTGTGGGTAGTACCACCCATGTTGAGGAATAAATGAGGGATTTAGCCAAAGAAGTGCACAGACTTGCACGCCTGGGAGTCAGACTTATGGATTCCACAGAAGGAGGAATAGTGGTGACGAACGGGGCAGAATCATCACTAGTGTCAGAAGTGAAGGAAAAGCAAGATCAAGACCCCATTTGCTTGACTTGAAGGCAAATGTTCAAAAGCAAAGAGTATTAGTTTTTGAACAAGGGGGAGATGGTGTGTTGAAATACCAAGGTAGATTGTGTGTACCAATGGTGGATGAACTCCAAGGGAGAATCATGGAATAAGCTCATAGCTACAGATATTCCATCCATCCGGGTTCCACCAAAATGTACCGTGATTTGAGAGAAGTATATTGGTGGAATGGTATGAAGAAGGACATTGCTGAATCTGTTGCTAAGTGTCCAAATTGCCAACAAGTGAAAGTAGAGCATCAAAAACCTGGTGGTTTGGCTCAAAATATAGAACTTCCAGAATGCAAGTGGGAGATGATTAATATGGACTTCATCACAGGGTTACCAAGGTCTCGCAGGCAACATGATTCTATTTGGGTGATTGTCGACAGAATGACAAAATCAGCCCACTTTTTGCCAGTGAAGACTACCAACTCAGCAAAAGATTATGCTAAGTTGTATATTCAGGAGGTGGTGAGACTTCATGGCATTCCAGTCTCCATTATCTCAGATAGAGGTGCACAATTTACTGCACAATTCTAGAAATCTTTTCAGAAAGGTTTGGGGTCAAAGGTGAACTTGAGTACTGCCTTTCATCCTCAGATAGATGGACAAGCAAAGCGTACTATTCAGACATTAGAAGATATGTTGAGGGCTTGTGTGACCGATTTCAAAGGTAATTGGGATAATCACCTACCTCTCATTGAATTCTTTTACAATAACAGTTGTCATTCTAGCATCCAGATGGCTCCATATGAAGCTCTTTATGGGAGAAGATGCAGATCTCCTATTGGATGGTTTGAAGTTTGGGAAGCAGGGTTGATAGGACCAGATTTAGTTCACCAAGCCATGGAGAAGGTGAAGGTGATTCAGGAGAGGTTGAAAATGGCGCAGAGTCGTCAAAAATCCTACACAGATGTTAGGAGAAGGCCACTAGAGTTCGAAGTAGATGATTGGGTGTATTTGAAGGTTTCACCCATGAAGGGTGTGATGAGGTTTGGTAAGAAAGGGAAACTTAGTCCCCGGTATATTGGACCTTATCGCATAGTCAAGAGAATTGGCAATGTAGCTTATGAGTTGGAGCTACCACAGGAATTAGCGGCGGTTCATCCGGTATTTCACATCTCTATGTTGAAGAAGTGCATGGGAGATCTTTCATTGATAGTGCCAACTGAAAATGTTGGGATTAAGAATAATTTATCTTATGAGGAGATTCCGGTCCAGATTTTAGATTGCCAAGTTCGCAAGTTGAGAACAAAGGAGGTCGCATCAGTCAAAGTCCTTTAGAGGAACCAATTAGTTAAAGAAGCTACTTGGGAAGCTGAAGAGGATATGAAGAAGAGATATCCACATCTCTTTGAATTCGGATAAAATTCAGATCAAAGTACTAATCCTCTTCTTAGTACTAGCTAAATTATGAGTATGCATGTTGTTACCTGCTTTTGCTTGTTGAGTGTTGAACTTGATGTTGCTACCCTTAGCTTAGTGAAATAAAGCTCATTCGAGGACGAATGTTCCCAAGGGGGAGATATTGTAACATCTCGCACCTAGAAATGACTATAAAGAGTTTAAAATATGAAAATATTGATTTTTGGAAAGAATAAGGAAGTCTGGAAATTTTGTCTAAGCTAAGAAAGTGAGTTTTGGACATTTTCAAATGGTTATAACTGCTAGCTCAGGAGGATTTAGGAGCAGCTCTTGATATTTTTGGAAAGCCCTTGGAGAAATATTTCCAACGCCGCCGAGATTGCACGATTTCGACATCGTATGAGTGAGATATGTCTTTCGGAAGTTGGGCTGTTGGATCGAGGAAAGTTTCAATCCGGATTTAGGGAAGGGCAAAGTAATCTTTTCTCTAATTAATTTCCTAATTCGTTTTTAGGGATTTATAGGGGTAAAAACAGAATTTAATTCAGTTTTGAAAAGTTAGAATACGCTTAGGGCTTGGAGAAGAGAGAAAGAAAGAAAGAACGGGAGAAGAAGGCAAGAATTAGCCAAGATCATTCAAGATTGCGAGTGGAATTCGTCGGGGGTGATCCCTATTAAGGTATGTGAGATCTTTCTGTGTTGGGTTAGTTCACCCACACACCAACTTGTTTCAATCCTTGGTTTGGAATTGTTTACATGTTGAAAAGTGAGGTTCTTGAAGAACGAATTGTAGAGTTCTTGTTGGTCGAATTGTTAATGCTTGGGGGTTGATTTGATTTATGTTTCATGAAACTTGAATACATAATCTAATTCAAGGAAAGTTAAGACCAAAGTCAAGTGATGTCGTATGTTTCCTAGTCGATTCTAACATTCTAAAATACATCTAAATATCATGAAATCATCCATAAACATGAGATCATGAACCTTGAATCCATAATTTAATTCAAGGAAAGTTAAGACCAAAGTCAAGAGAAGTAAGAGTCAAGTCAAGACGAGTTCTTAGAGTTTTCCAAAAGTCTTTTCCAAATGTTTTAACTTTGTTTTAAGACTTAAAGTTCAAGTTGAGTAAAGAGTAAAGAATAAAATTTGAAGTTCATTTCTTCAAAAGTATATGGGGACTAAGTATTCCCAAAGAGATTTAAAATGTTTTCACATTTAAATAAGAACGGAAACTGAGATTTCCAAAGAGCCTTTGGGCTAGTTTTCAGAAAAGAGTAATAGCTTTCTAAATGAAGTAAGCATGGGAACTTAGATTTCCAAGATAGCCTTTGAGCTAAGTTTTTGAGCACTAATCTCAAATCACAGAGGAAATATGTTTTAAAAACATAAGAGCCAATACATTTTTAGGAGTAGTATTGAGCATCGAATTGGGAGAGCGTTCAAAGAACCCACAGCCTCCATAGAACCATGTAGCCATCATGGGTAGAAGAGGTTCATACTTTTTAGATGAATCCTTTTCAAATTAGACTAG
>JAJONS010010404.1:0-49808 GCA_029582315.1 Solanum tarnii x Solanum tuberosum | reverse complement strand
CCCCCCCCCCCCCCCCTTCTTCACTTTCAAGAAGATATTTAAATTCCAAGTTCAACCGGCGTTTCTCCCAATCCTACATTGGGATTATATTTGACTTTGCAAGGTCGTTTTTTTTTTTTTAAAAAAAAAAATTAACGAAACCAACTTTGGGAGATCAATTCTTTTAGCATCAAAAATTGAAAAAAAAATAAAAATTCAAACAAATTGGCCTCCTAAGGTCGGGTATTTTTTTATAATTTTTTTCTACAAATTCAACCTCTCGAAGACGACTTTTTCAACAAAAATAAGAAATTACATACATAAAATTTATAATATATATATAGTATTAAATTTTTATAAATAATTATAAATATTTTATATATTTTTTCATGAAAAATATATTTATCTCTAAAAGATTAATGGCTATTTTTTTGGTTATAACTAATAAAGACATTTTATATACCAAATTAGGAAATTATGTACAAAGTAGGACATAATCATAACATACCAGCAATTAAGCAACTAAACATGAGCTATAGTTTAAGAATAGAAGCTAAGTTCTGCGATTCGGCTCGCTAACTTGGACTTCAACTACTTCGCGCATAACCGCAATCTGAATTCTTCTTGGTATGAAAGACCCGACAATTCCTTTCCTACCATATCATTAATGCATCCACAACAGTGGTCCTAAGTAGTTCAACATGTGGATTCTTCCCATTAGCATGAGTCTCAATCCAACACACTTCCTCTGTCCATTTATTGTGTTTTTGTTATGTCTTTGACAGCACAATAGTTTGTTCCAAATTGCAGCAAAAAAGGAGTATTTAAAGAACAAGTAATCAGTTGATTCCTTTTGTGCTTCACATAAAGGGAGACATTCTGATCTATCAACTTCCACTTCAACAGTCGATCTCTAGTGTGCATGTTGAGAATTGCTAGGTAAAGTATGAAATTTCATTTGGGTCTTCCGAAAATCCGTCACGACCCAGACATTCGTGATTGGGGCCCACACTAACCATCCGGTGGAGAACCACTACTACAACCAACCCGAATAGTTACCTGTAGAGGCGGGTAGCAGACCATCTTTTAATCGTACTTGCTACAACTGTGGTGAACTTGGGCATATGAGGAGAGATTGTCCCCACCCACGTGTGTTAGATTCCGCGTAGCAGTAACAGTCTAGAGCAGTGGTATCCGCGGGGAACAATAATAATGGTAGAGGACGTCCACAAGGTGAGCGAGGAGTTAATCAGCGAGGCCGTGGAGGTAGAGGAAATGGTAATGGTAATGGAGGTAGGGGTAACACACAACCAGGTAGGGAGGTGGCTCGTCAAGATGATAGAGCTCAATGTTATGCTTTCCCGGGCAAAAATAAGGCGGAGGCATCTGAAGCGGTGATCATATGTATTATTCTTGTTTGTGACCGGATGGCTAATGTGTTATTCGATCCGGGTTCTACTTATTCGTATGTATCTGTGAGGTTTGCCTCTGATTTTGAGATGATTTGTGATATACTTGATTCCCCCATTCGTGTTTCTACCCCTATTGGAGAGTCAGTCATAGTCACCCATGTCTATCGTGCTTGTCCTATCGTGTTTATGGGTTTTTAGACTTGGGTTGATTTGGTGATTTTGGATATGATTGACTTTGACATAATCTTAGGCATGACTTGGTTGTCCCCCTATTACGCTGTGCTTAATTGTCATACTAAGTCTGTAACTCTAAAAATTTCGAGAAGGGAAAAATTAGAGTGGGAAGGGGTGTACAAGCCTAAGCAAGCTAAGATTATATCCTCTATTCGGGATAGTAAATTAGTAGAGCAGGGTTGTTTGGCTTATTTGGCTCATGTTAGGGATGTTGAGATTGAGACTCCATCCATTGGGTCTATTCCTGTGGTGTCTGAATTTAGTGAAGTGTTTCCTAATGACTTGCCTGGTATGCCTCCGGATAGAGATATAGATTTTTGCATTGATTTGGAGCTTGGTACTCATCCCATTTCTATCCTTCCATATCGTACGGCTCCGGCAGAATTAAGAGAGCTTAAGGCTCAAATCCAAGAGCTCCTTGATAAGGGATTTATTCGCCCTAGTGCTTCCCCATGGGGTGCTCTAGTTTTATTTGTTAAGAAGAAGGATGGTAGTATGAGAATGTGTATAGACTACCAGCAATTAAATAGGGTCACTATTCAGAATAGGTACTCCTTGCCTAGAATAAATGATCTTTTTGACCAATTGCAAGGTGCAACGGTTTTCTCAAAGATTGATCTAAGATCCGGCTACCATCAATTGAAAATTAGGTTTGAGGATGTGCCCAAGATGGCGATTAGAACTCGTTATGGGCACTACGAGTTTGGTTATGTCTTTTGGTTAGACCAATACGCCTACAGCTTTCATGAGTTTGATGAATAGGGTGTTCAAGCCATTTCTTGATTCCTTTGTGATAATCTTTATTAATGATATTTTGGTTTATTCGAAAAGTGAAGAAGAGCATGCCAACAATCTTTGTCACACCCCGAGCTACCCCCGAGACGCAGACACGGGAACTAGGACTACAAGTGATCCCAAGTTAACCCTGTTGGCATGATCATGAGCATACTAAATATAAATTGAATAATAGAAACTGTGCGGAAGCTATAATCATACACAAAATGAAAAGATAGGGAATACCCAGAGATATATGAAAACTGATGAGTTTAATACAAGGAAGATATTAACTCAATACTAAGCTGAATCTATCTATGTCTGAAAATAGCTTGTAACTGACTAGAAATGCCGGGACAGGCCCCAACTAAGTCTAACAAAACTGAAACTAAAGGACTCATGACTATTGTCCTCGGAGAATGAGGACTCACCACTAATTATGCTGAACTGGAGATCGGGAACCGATCTAAGAGTGATGTGGATGCTGAGAACCTGAACCTACATCACGAGAGGATGTAGCACAAAGTATGTATCAGTGCTTGAAAGGTACTAAGCATGCAGGATATAATACAACTGAAATAACATATAACTGAACAAAGCAAATAAGCAATGATATAATCTGAACATGATATAAATACTGAATGCTGAGATAACTGAACCGACCAATTTATAACATGCTAAAACTGAATACTGATAAATGGTCAATGCAATTGAATCTGACTGGACTATGGGAGCTACTAATAACCCATAATAAAACCACATGAGCTAAATGTAGAGTCTGATGTATACGCCCCATTGAGAGGACCTAATATACCATGCTAGAGGAATAGAGGCATGCTGGCGTGATCACTGAAATGATGCCCACAGAGGGGACTTACAACCTACGTGGCTAATAGTTCTGGGACTATTTGAGTATGCTGAACCCTAGTCTAACTCGGTATTATGCTACTCCCAATGGATTAAGTGATTACCAAATTATGACTGAATTTCTGTAAGTTACTGGATAACTCAAATTGGACATGCAAACTGAGTATGCAACAATTAAATGATATTGATGCATTAATAACTAAGGCATGTATAACTGAATAACTGAAATATCTGACCTAGCATGTGTAATTCAAGAACTAAATAAATACATAGCTAGGGTTCTGGAATTCATGCAATAAATTGAATATTAACATACTAATCTGATTTGGGTCATTCTAACAGCTAAGAACCCAATAATTCTAACATTCAAGAAACCCTGGGTCTAGTCATAATAAGGGAATCAAGAAACTGACTGAAAACTAGGGACCCGATGGGTGAAAGGAACCCACTAGTGAAGTCCCACATACCTGGTGACGAATTCCACAGAGAAATCTTTAGATTTTAGGGTTGGAACTAAAGAAAACTTGTTGCGTTCTTGGAGTTAGGGTTAGTCGCCTCTTTTTCTTCTTATGCTTCTAATTTTCTAAGTTCTGAAGAATGATTTGACTTAGGTAAGTTCTAGTTACGTTTCTATGCTTAAACTGACTAAAACCTCATAATTTAGGGTCTAAACGACGTAGCTTAGGGGTCTAATGAAATAGGAAAAGACCAAAAGACCCCTGACTTAACTGCTGTCGGAGTGATCGATGGATGGGACCTACGGGTCGTAGGTCAATCTATGGTCCGTAGATTGAGGTCGTAGGTCAAGTCTTCCCGACAGGGCTTCACTAAAACGAGTATAACGTTTTACTCGGAGTTCGGATTTTAGAAAACTTGGTGGCGTTGGAAATATGATTCAATTACATATCATATCATAGGTCATGGGACACATAATCCCTTTTGTGCTAAGAGTTATGACCATTTGAAGTTGACCCAATCAATAATTTTTCTCTAACTGGCTGCTGACCCTCACCTATGGTCAGACCTACGGACCGTGGATCGAATGACGGTCCATACAGGTTGACCATCATTTGCCTCAAAGGCTGGGTAAACGGGGCCTCGATCCACGGACTGTGGTGTGACCTAGGGACCGTGGGTCTGTCTGTGGGTCGAGACTTAGGCGATTTTCTGAGCTGGGTTTGGGAGGGGTTGCAGTGGTGAACCACGGACCACCAGCACGGGTCGTGGTCTGACCTACGGTCCGTGGCTGGCAACCGTGGGTTGCACTTGCAACTTCTCAAAATCTGCATTTTTTCTCTGTTTTGAATACGGGGTGTTACATTATCTCCCCCTTGAGACCATTCGTCCTCGAATGAAGACTAAACTAGCTGAAATGGAGGGAGAGGGCTACAATCCCTACCACTAAACACTGAGGACTGAATTTCTAACTGAATTGAGTTCCAACAACATGCAAATACGCTGAAAATGCAAGTACAAATTGAAGGAACATGATTCTAAGACTGTATTTACGCATGAATGACTAAAAAACTGAAGAGGAACTATTACCACAAACTGGAGTGGAATCGAAAGGAAAGAGGTGAGGATACTTGGCTTTCTTCTGCTTCCCAAGTAGCTCCCTCTACGGACTGACTCCTCCACCAAACCTTGGCTGAAGCAACTTCTTTGTTTCTCAACCTTCTAACTTGACGATCAAGAATCTCAAGTGGTACATCCTCATAAGAAAGGCTATCTTTTACAACCACTATCTCTAATGGCACTACGGATGCTGGATCACCCACATACTTTTTCAAAAGTGAAATGTGAAAGACTAATGCACTGCTACTAAGTCTACTGGCAACTCTTAACTCATAAGCCACTTTACCAATCCTTTTTAAGATCTGGTAAGGGCCTATATATCTGGGACTGAGCTTTCCTTTCTTGACAAATATCATCACCCCCTTCATAGGTGACACTTTCAGGAAAACCCACTTGGAACTCTAGTTCCCTTCTTTTCACATATGCATAAGACTTCTGACAACTCTGGGCAGTCTTAAGTCTATCTCTAATGAGTTGCACTTTCTCCCTAGCATCAAGGACTGCATATGGTCCTATCAAGGCCGTTTCACCTACTTCAAACCAACCAACTGGAGATCTATATCTATGCCCATACAATGCCTCATAAGGGGCCATCTGATTGCTGGAATGGTAACTATTATTGTAGGCGAACTCAATGAGAGGAAGATGATCATCCCAACTCCCCTTGAAATCGATCACACAAGCTCTCAACATGTCATCTAAGGTTTGAATGGTAGCTCTGCCTGGCCATCCGTCTGGGGATGAAATGTTGTGCTAAGATTAACCTGAGTACCACGACCTTTCTGAAATGACTTCCAAAAATGAGAGGTAAACTAAGGACCTCTATCTGATATGATAGACAAAGGAACCCCATGCAACCTCACAATCTCATTAATGTAAATCTTGGCGTAGTCCTCTACCGAATCTGTAGTCTTGACCGCCAAAAAGCGAGAAGACTTAGTAACTCTGTCAACTATCACCTAAATGGAGTCATGCTATCTGCGAGTACGAGGTAATCATGTTATGAAGTCCATGTTGATCACTTCCCACTTCCAAGTAGGAATGTCAATCTCTTGAGTCATGCCTCCTGGTTTCTGATGTTCTACTTTGACTTGCTGGCAATTGGGGTACTTAGCCACAAAATCGGCTATATCTCTTTTCATACCATTCCACCAATAGACTTCCTGCAGATCGTGGTGCATCTTAGTGGCACCTGGATGAATAGAATATTTGGAATTATAGGCCTTTGCAAGAATATGCTGTCTCAACTCGCCCACATTAGGAACACATAATCGACCCTGGTAGCGAAGCACACCATCTTTCCCTTGGGAGAAAATCTCAACTCTCTATTGGTGGACTGCATCCTTGAGTTCAAGTAATATCAGATCGTTGTCTTGCTTTTCCTTAACTTCCACTACCAAAGAAGATTCTGCCCCATTTTGAACCGTTACACCACCATCTGATATGCTCATAAGACGAACTCCTACACGAGCAAGTCTGTGAACATCCTTTGCTATCTCTTTTCTTTCTTCCTCAACATGTGCTACACTACTCATGGATAATCTGCTAAAAGCATCTGCTACTACATTAGCCTTACCCGGATGGTAATGCACACTCATATCATAATCTTTGAGGAACTCAAGCCACCTTATCTGGTGAAGATTCAACTCTTTTTGGGTGAATACATACTGGAGGCTCTTATGGTGTGTGAACATATCTACATGAACACCATACAAGTAGTGTCTCCAAATCTTGAGTGCAAACACCACTGCTGCAAGCTCGAGGTCATGAGTCGGATAATTCTTATCATGTACCTTAAGTTTTCTAGAAGCATAAGCTATAACCTTACCTCGCTGCATCAACACACAACCTAGGCTGACCCTGGATGCATCACAATAGATCACATAACCATCTGAACCCTCTGGTAGAGTCAGGACAGGAGCTGTAGTCAACCTAGTTTCAATTCTGCGAAGCTTTTCTCACAATCATTTGACCATCGAAACTTGACCATCGAAACTTGACCATCTTCTGAGTCAACCTAGTCAATGGTGAGGCTATGGACGAAAATCCTTCCACAAATCTCCTGTACTAGCCAGCTAGACCCAAGAAACTTCTGATATCTGTAGCAGAGGTAGGTCTGGGCCATTGTTTCACTGCTTTTATTTTCTGAGAATCCACTCATATCCCTTCGTTGGATACTATATTCCCAAGGAAAGCAATAAATTGTAACCAAAACTCACATTTGCTAAACTTAGCGAATAACTGGCGATCTTTGAGAGTTTGCATGACAACCCTCAAATGACTCGTATGTTCATCCTCATTCCTAGAGTAAATGATGATATCATCAATAAAGACGATAATGAACAAGTCCAAGTACTGCTTGAACACTTTATTCATCAAATCCATGAAAGCTGCAGGAGCATTGGTTAGTCCAAATGACATGACTACAAATTCATAATGACCATATTGAGTTCTGAAGGCTTTCTTCGAAATGTCACTATCTCTGACTTTTAGCTGATGATAACCCGGTCTGAGGTCTATCTGAGAAATGACTAGCACCCTGAAGTTGGTCAAACAAGTCATCAATCCTAGGGATGGGATACTTATTCTTGATTGTGACCTTGTTTAACTGCCTATAGTCAATACACATTCTGAGAGAACCATCTTTCTTCTTTACGAACAACACTGGTGCACCCCATGACGAAATACTAGGTCTGATGAAGCCCTTATCTAGAAGGTCTTTCAACTGCTCTTTCAATTCCTTATGCTCTGCTGGAGCCATTATGTCAGGAGGAATAGAAATAGGTTGGGTATCTGAAAGGAGATCAATTCCAAAGTCGATTTCCCTTTCGAGAGGAACTCCGGGAAGATCTTCTGGAAACACTTCTGCGAATTCATTGACTACATGAATTGACTCAAGAGTTAGGGTTTTGGAGCTTGAATCCTTAACCCGAACTAGATGATAGAGATAACCCTTAGAGATCATATTTCCGGCCTTAAGGTAAGAAATGAATCGACCCATAGCCACTAAGCTACTACTCTTCCATTCTAGGATTAGTTCGTGTGGAAACTGGAAACGAACAATCCTAGTTCTACAATCGACTGAGGCATAACAGGAATGTAATCAATCCATGCCTAGAATGACATTGAAGTCTACCATTTCTAACTCTACAAGATCTGCTGAGGTGACTTTCTAAGAGACCGTGACAGGGCAATTTATGTATACCCGTCTAGCTATAACTGGGTCACCGACTAGAGTAGATACTGAGAAGGGTTCTGAAAGAGTTTCTGGGATAACACTGAATTGGATTGCTATATAAGAAGTTACAAAAGACAATGTAGCCCCTGCTGTCTTTCCACTGAGTGAACCATATGTGAGCCACATCCTTAAGTTGGTAGGATGCCAACTCAACCCTACCTTACCAGTCACTTGTATCACTGCAAAGATTTTCATAACCTCATCAATGAAGTTTTGTGGGTCCTCACCAACTTGCAACCCTAAAAACTAAGGCGGATTCATCCTAAAAAAATCTCAAACTCTAGCTGCCACTGATCCATCATTTCTATTAGTAGGAACTGGAACCTGCTGATTGTTCTGGTTGGCCACACTCTGAGCCAACATCTGAATGACGTTCCTAAATTCTGCATTAGAAACTTCCTGACTTGGGACTAGAGGAGCTGCGTTTGCATTCCCGGCATTCGCATTCCTGGCGTAAGGTCTACGAGGAGGCATGATCTTAAGCGCATAACGATGGATTAGAAAGGAGATCATACCAACGCACGATAAGAATATCAAGAAAGTGAAGTTTTCCTAAAACACTTCATAGCCTCCCTTTCATTAGATGTGGTGCACTTCACACCCATGAAAATGACTCTACTTAGTGCGGCTTTTCAGATATCCTATGACTCTTAAACCTAATGCCCTAATACCAAGTTTGTCATGCCCCGAGCTACCCCCGAGACGCGGACACGGGACCTAGGACCACAAGTGATCCCAAGCTAACCCTGCTGGCATGATCATGAGCATACTAAATGTAAACTGAATAATAGAAAATGTGCGGAAGCTATAATAATAAACAAAATGAAAATATGGGGAATACCCATATACTATAACTAAGATATATGGAAATTGATGAGTTTAATACAAAGAAGATATTAACTCAATACTAAGCTGAATCTATCTATGTCTGAAAATAGCCTGTAACTGACTAGAAATGCTAGGACAGGCCCCAGCTAAATCTAGCAAAACTAAAACGAAAGGACTAAAATTACTGAAAAGAAACTCATGACTATTGTCCTCGTAGAATGAGGACTCACCACTAATTCTGCTGAACTGGAGATCGAGAATCGATCTAAGCGTGATATGGATGCTGAGAACCTGAACCTACATCACGATAAGATGTAGCACAGAGTATGCGTCAGTACTTTAAAGGTACTGAGCATGCATGATATAATACAACTAAAATAACATATAACTGAACAAAGCAAATAAGCAATGATATAATATGAACATGATATAGATACTGAATGCTAAGATAACTGAATGCAGTGACCAATTTATAACATGCTGAAATTGAATAATGGATATACTGATAAATGGTCTATACAATAGAATCTGACTGGACTGTGGGAGCTACTAATAACTGATAATAAAACCACATGAGCTAAATGTGGAGTCCGATGTATATGCCCCATCGAGAGGACCCAATATAACATGCCAAAGGTATAGAGGCATGCTGGCGTGATCACTGAAATGATGCCCACAGAAGGGACTTACAACCTACGTGGCTAGTAGTTCTGGGACTAATGGGTACGCTGAACCCTAGTCCAACTCAGTATTATGCTACTCCCAATGGATTAAGTGATTAACACATTATGACTGAATTTCTGTAAGTTACTGGATCAAATTGGACATACAAACTGAGTATACAGCAATTAACTGATATTGATACATTAATAACTAAGGCATGTATAACTGAATAACTGAAATATCTGACCTAACATGTGTAATTCAAGAACTAAAGAAATACATAGCTAGTGTTCTGGAATTCATGCAATAAACTGAATATTAACACACTAATCTGATTTGGATCATACTAACAGCTAAGAACCTAATAATTCCAACATTTAAGAAACCCTAGGTCTAGTCATAATAAGGGAGTCAAGAAACTGATTGAAAACTAGGGACCCGATGAGTGAAAGGAACCCACAAGTGAAATCCCACATACCTGGTGTCAAATTCCATGGAGAAATCTTTAGATATCAAGGCTGGAACTGAAGAAAACTTGCTGAATTCTTGGAGTTAGGGTTGGTCGCCTCTCTCTCTTCTTATGCTTCTAATTTTCTAAGTTCTGAAGAATGATTTGACTTAGGTAAGTTCTAGTTACGTTTCTAGGCTTAAACTAAGTAAAACGTCATAATTTAGGGTCTAAATGACGTAGCTTAGGGGTCCAATGAAATAGGAAAAGACCAAAAGACCCCTGACTTAACTGTTGTCGCAGTGATCGACGGACGGGACCTACGGGCCGTAGGTCAATCCACGGTCCGTAGATTGGGGTCGTAGGTCAAGTCTTCCCGACAGGGCTTCACTAAAATGAGCATTACTTTTACTAGGAGGTCAGATTTTAGCAAACTCAGTGGCGTCGGAAAGAGGATTCAATTATCTATCATATCATAGGTCGCGGGATACATAATTCCTTTTGTGCTAAGAGTTATGACCATTTGAAGTTGACCCAATCAACAAATTTTCTCTAACTGGCTGCAGACCCTCACCTACAATCAGACCTATGGACCGTGGATCAAACGACGGTCCGTACTGGTCTGCCGTCATTTGCGTCAGAGGTTGGGTAAAGGGGGCCTCGATCCATGGCCATGGTCTGACCTACGGACCGTGGGTCGAGACTTAGCCAATTTTCTAAGCTGGGTTTGGGAGGGGTTGCAGTGGTGAACCACGGACCACCAGCACGGGCCGTGGTCTGACCTATGGTCCGTGGATGGCAACCGTGGGCTGCACCTGCAACTTCTCAAAATCTCTATTTTTGGTCTGTTTCAGATACGGGGTGTTATTATTTTCGTACTGTTTTGGGTGTTCTTGGGAAGCAAAAGTTATATGCTAAATTTTTGAAGTGTGAATTTTGGTTGAAATCAGTTGCATTTTTGGGGCATGTAATGTCAAAATAAGGTGTAATGGTAAATTCTCATAAGATTGAAGCGGTTAGGAATTGGGTTAGGCCTGGCTCATTGACGGAGGTTAGGAGTTTTGTGGGACTCGCTAGCTATTATCGTCGATTTGTTAAGAATTTTTCTTCAATTGCTACTTACTTGACCAATTTGACCAAAAAGGAGATACCATTTGAATGAACTGAAAAATGTGAGGAGAGCTTTCAAAAGCTCAAGATTCTCTTGACCACCGCGCCCATTCTAGCATTACCGGTGGAAGGGAAGGACTTTATAGTTTATTGTGATGCTTCTCATTCTGGATTGGGCGCTGTGTTAATGCATGATAATAATGTTATAGCCTATGCATCGCGCCAATTGAAGGTGCATGAGAGAAATTATCCACCCATGATTTGGAGTTGGCTGCGGTAATATTTGCTCTTAAGATCTGGCGGCATTATCTTTATGGTGTTAAGTGTCAAGTGTTTACTGATCATCGTAGCTTGCAACATGTGTTCACTCAAAAGGATCTGAATTTGAGACAGCGAAGATGAATAGAGTTACTGAAGGATTATGATGTGACCATTCAATACCATCCGGGTAAGGCTAATGTTGTGGCAGACGGTTTGAGTCGAAAGGCGGTAAGTATAGGTAGCTTAGCTTACTTGAGTGTAACCAAGCGACCTTTGGCCAAAGAAATTCAGACTTAGAGTCTAAGTTCATGCAGTTGGGCATCTCTGAAAGAGGCGGGGTGTTAGCTAGCATTGAAGTTAAGGCCACATTCATTAAGGAGATCAAGGCCAAACAATTTGAGGATGAAAATTTGAACGAACTCCAGGAGAAGATGGCGAATGGTAAGGCACAAGAGACCACTCTTGATGCAGATGGTGTACTCAGTGTTAAGGGGAGAATTTGTGTTCCTCGAGTTGATGACTTGATTAAAAAATTGTTGGCAGAATCTCATGGTTTGCGATATTTTATTCATCCGGGTGTGACCAAGATGTATAGAGATCTGAAACGAATTTATTGGTGGTCGGGCATGATGAAAGACATAACAGAGTTTGTGGCTAAGTGTCAAAATTGTCAACAAGTGAAATATGAACATCAAAGGCCTGCAAGTTTACTTCAAAGAATGCCACTTCCGGAGTGGAAGTGAGAAATAATAGTTATGGATTTTGTGGTTGGTCTTCCGAAGACTTTGGGGAAGTTTGATTCTATTTGGGTAGTGGTCGATAGATTGACTAAATCAACACATTTCATTCTGGTAAGAACAGATTATAAAGCTGAACAATTGGCTAAGGTGTACGTGAAAGAGATAGTGAGGTTGCACGGGGTGCCCCTTTCTATCATCTCAGATCGTGGTACCCAGTTCACTTCCAAGTTTTTGAGGAAATTGCATGATGAGTTGGGCACACAACTCACTTTTAGTACATACTTTCATCCATAGACGGATGGACAATCTGAGAGGACCATTCAAGTGTTAGAGGACATGTTGAGAGCATGTGTGATTGATTTTGGAGGGCATTGGGATAAATTCATACCTTTGTGTGAGTTCTCTTATAACAATAGTTATCACTCCAGTATTGATATGGCACCATTTGAGGCACTATATGGGAGGGGATGTAGGTCACCCATAAGTTGGTTCGAGGCTGGAGATGTGAAACCTTTGGGGGTTGATTTAGTGAAGGATGCTCAAGATAAGGTGAGTAGTATTCAAACTAAACTTCTAGCAGCCCAGAGTAGACAGAAGAAGTATGCGGATCATAAGGTAAGAGAAATGGAATTTTAGACTGGTGAGAACGTTCTTCTTACGGTATCACCCATGAAATGGGTGATGAGATTTGGCAAGAAGGGTAAGCTAAGTCCTAGATACATTGGTCTATTTGAGGTTCTGGAATGTGTTAGGCCAGTGGCGTATAGATTGGCTCTACCCCCTAATCTATCCGGTGTTCATCCGGTATTTCATGTGTCTATGTTGAAGAGATATCATGGTGACAGAGATTATATCATTAAGTGGGACTCAATTGTACTAGACAAAGACCTCCTATATGAGGAGGAACCGATTGCTATTCTTGATCGTGATATGCGTAAGTTGAGGACCAAGGAGATTAAGTCTGTTAAAGTTCAATGGAAGCATCGTCCAGTTGAGGAAGCTACTTGGGGAATCGAGAGGGACATGTGAGAGAAGTATCCCCAATTGTTCGTCTAATCAGGTACTACTTCATTCTTTCCTTAGCCTACATTCCCTAAGTTTTGTCACTCGGGGACGAGTGATGGGTAAAATGGTATCTATTGTAACGACCGGGTTCCGTCGTTATAGAAATGCCAACGAGGGAAAAATTGGGGCCAGAAAAACTTTTGCGTAGTACTTGAATTTTCCCAACCTTGTCCAAATTTGGATGAAATTGGAATCCTGAGGTGTGGGAAAATCTGGTAACAATCGGATGGATTAAATATAGTTTTGATTGCATGAGTGGTTAGATAACTTTTTAAGGAATCCGTACGACTTTACGGAATTAAATTCGGGTGAGTAGAACTCCCAGAATGGATCTTAGCGTGAGGGATATTTTCTAATCGTCGTGGGTTAGAGATGTGTAGTGAAAGGGAATTTTGGAATTTTTTCAGTTGACTCTCTGGTTCCGTTTGTGCCGCTTTGGTGGGAGTCTGGCTGCTCTAGCGGGGCCGCTATAGCGGGACATGGGGCTCTGTGGCGGGTACGACGGGACTTAAAATCGTAGAAAAGGATGGATAGCTCACTGGTTCGAAAATACCACTCTGGAGGGACTTGATGTCGCTCTGGCGCCGCTGCTACAGTGGGATGAGGGCCGCTGTGGCCGGCCAGACGCGACTTAATGTCATTAATAAACCCCTAAACGATCTTATTTGGGACTTTTCAACTTTTAGGGATAAGGAATGAACCCCCAGGCGATTTCTACTCGTTTTTCACCATTCTTGAGGCTAAAGGTAAGCTTTTCACTCCTCAAATCTGTTTCTCGATCCGTAGAACGTAATAGAATGGGTGAATATTGATGGGGGAAGTTTTGTTATAGATTCTATGGTGGAAACAACCCTAGTTTGGATGTTTGGGATCATGGGTTTGATCTAGGGTTCATAGAATTGTTATAGTTTCGGGTAATTAGCGATTGTTTGTTGATTCCCGTGTTATTGTGATTGTTTGTAGAGCAAGAACAAGCGGAACGAATTCGAAAATGAAAGGATCAAGTTTCTTAGGGTTTCAAGCTTGTTTCGAGGTGGTGATGGTTATGATTCTATGTTTGTGTGATGTATGCTTGTTCTTGCTTCATTATGATACTTGTGTATGTATGAATGTTGCAATGTTGATCACACTTGTTGTAAATGAGGTAGATGATTATCATTGCCATGAAATCATGATGTAAATGTATGATCTTGATGATGTACTTGTGATTGTGATTGTGGTGTGTGAATGGGATCGGTTGCCATGTTCTGGCATAACTAACTTGGATCGGTTGCCACGTTCCGGCATAAAAATGGGATCGATTGCCACGTTTCGGCATAAATATGGGATCGGTTGCCACGTTGTGGCATGCTAACTGTTTAGGTTTGGGTTCCGTGAGAAGACCAATGATTTGTGATAAATGTATATTGATGAGCATGTTGATAATATTGTAGGTGTTGATATATATGCATGTGATTGTAATGTTGTTTGACTTGTTTATGTTGCACTAATGGGATAGCCGCGTGATCCTACCAGTACACTGTGGTTGTGTACTGATTCTGCACTTGCTCTTATTTTTGTTGAGTACAGGGCAACTTCACACGACTATTGACAGACCTCGCTTAGAAGATCAGTGATCGTCGCTTCAAATTCAATGGTGAGACAATTCTTCCAAGCTATCATGGGATTATCTCTCGTCTATGTCCATCATTTTCGGACTTAGATAATTGTTCTAGTTAGTTGATTAGTTGATTAGTTGGAGATTTATCCCTTCTTGTTTAGACTTGGATCATTTGTTTAGATGTTTTGGTACATTGACTTTCAAGTTCTAGGTATTAAATTTTCGCATTTGTTAGTTAATTAACTTGCTTTCGTAAGTTAATTAACTAACAAATGCGGAAATTAAATACCTAGAACCTGAAAGTCAATGTACCAAAACATCTAAACAAATGATCCAAGTCTAAACAAGAAGTAATAAATCCCCAACTAATGAACTAATCAACTAAGTAGAACAAATATGTAAGTCCGGAAATGATGGACATAGACGAAAGAGAATCCCATGACAGCCTGGAAGAATTGGCTCACCCTTGAATTCGAAGCGACGATCACTGATCTTCTAAGCGAGGTCTGTCAGTAGTCGCGTGAAGATGCCATGTACTAAAAAAAAAAGAGCAAGTGCATAGTCAGTACCCAACCACAATGTACTGGTAAGATCACGCGACTATCCCATTAGTGCAACATAAACAAGTCAAACAACATTACAATTATATGCATATATATCAACATCTACAATATTATCTACATGCTCATCAATATACATTTATCACAAATCATTGGTCCTCTCATGGAACCCAAACGCAAACAGTTAGCATGTCGGAACGTGGCAATAGATCTCATATTTATGCCGGAACATGGAAATCGATCCCATTTTTATGCCGAAACATGGCAACCGATCCAAGTTAGTTATGTCGGAACGTGGCAACCGATCTCATTCACACACCACAATCACAATCACAATCACAAGTACATCATCAAGATCATACATTTACATCATGATTTCATGGCAATGATATTCATCTATCTCATTTACAACAAGTGTGATCAACATTGCAACATTCATACATACACAAGTATCCTAATGAAGGAAGAACAAGCATACATCACACAAACATAGAATCACAACCATCACCTACCTCGAAACAAGCTTGAAACCCTAAGAAACTTGGTCCTTTCCTTTTCGGATTCCTTCCGCTTGTTCTTGGTCTACAAACAATCACAATAACACGGAAATCAACAAACAATCGCTAATTACCCGAAACTATAACAATTCTATGAACCCTAGATCAAACCCATGATCCCAAACATCCAAACTAGGGTTGTTTTCACCATAGAATCTATAAAAAAACCTTCCCCCATCAATATTCACCCATTCTATTACGTTCTACGGATCGAGAAATGGATTCGGGGAGTGAAAAGCTTACCTTTAGTCTCAAGAATGGTGAAAAATGAGTAGAAATTGCCTGGAGGTTGTTCCTTAGCTCTAAAAGTTGAAAAGTGCCAAATAAGGTCGTTTAGGGGTTTATTAACGACATTAATTCGCATCTGGCCCGCCACAGCGGCCCTCATCCCACTGTAGCGGCGGCGCCAGAGCGACATCAAGTCCTGCCAGAGCGGCATTTTCGAACCTGTGAGCTATCCATCCTTTTCTACAATTTTAAGTCCCGTCGTACCCGTCACAATGCCCTATGTCCCGCTGTAGCGACCAGACTCCCCCAAAGCGGCACAAACGGAACCAGAGAGTCAACTGAAGAAATTCCAAAATCCCCTTTCACTACACATCTCTAACCCACGATAATCAGAAAATACCTCTCACGCTAAGACCGATTTCGGGAGTTCTACTCGCCCGAATTCAATTCCGTAAAGTCGTACGGATTCCTTAAAAAGTTATCTAACCACTCATGCAATCAAAACTATAATTACTCCACCCGATTGTTACTAGATTTCCCCACACCTCAAGGACTCCGATTTCGTCCAAATCTGGACAAGGTTGGGAAAATTCAAGTACTACGAAAAGTTTTTCCGGCCCTAATTTTTCCCCCGTTGGAATTTCTATAACGACGGAACCCGATTGTTACAAAATCATTGCATACAAGTCTCCACGAATATACTTTCTGATAAGTACCTCTAAGTTTTGCATACACCTGCTTCACAGAGAAGCATGTTGATCCAGTATGTGCGCATTGGTAAACCTACTTCCTCCATTACTTGAGCAACTTTTAAAATATTCTTAAGCATCCATGAGGCTTGATTTACTCAACACTTTCATATGTGTTGGCCTTTGATATAATATGTATGCATCCATTTAACCATGACATGCCCTCTTTTTTTTAAGCATCGATTCCACAACATCTTGCATTTCACAGCTTTATTCCATGTTTGGACATGTAGAATATTGAGCCTTCCGCTATTCATGGCAAACATAATTGTTTCTAGAATACCATAGCTTTCTTGGAGATAGTGCTACCTCCTGTATATAAGAATGTTCTACAAATAGACTAATGAATAGTACGAATAATATTTATGTACTTTTATTGAAAATAAAATCAGTTTTAATGCATTATAGATGCATATAATTATTTTGTTCGAATTCATTTTTATTGTTGTAGTGACTTAAGAAGTCCATAAATAATTTAACTAAGGATTAAATCGCTAATTATATATCTTTTTTCAACTGACTAAAACAAAAAATGAGTCATATAAATTAGCAAGCACTAAATAATTCTTCAACAATCTCTCATTCTCTCAAAATTGAACAATGAATCATTCCGGCTCCTCCAACACTCCTCCTGAAATTATGAGAGAAATGTTGATAAAATATCTTTATTATCTTAAAGAGTATAAGAATTATCTTTGAAATTCTTTACATCTATTATTAAATTTAGTAAAAAAAAATTAATTATATATTATTGCCTCATATTATATTAGTCTTGATGATATTCTATTAAGTATCTTTCAAAACGTTGCCAATGATTATTTGGTTTATTATGGGAGTGAATTAATAGCCTTTATGGCATTTATGAAATTGATTGTGCACCGATTTGAAGAAATATATGGAATTAGTCGCTTTTATGGCAATTACTACTCATTGAATGTCATTTTGTGCACATATTTGGAGCTCTCAATTTGTGATCTCTATAAATTTATGGTTTTAGCCAAGATGTGGAAAAAGAATAACAAGGAAAACTTGTCTTTATTATTTTATTTGCTAGGTTTTCTTTAAGTAAAATACCTTCTTTGTTAGTTTCTAGCTCCTAGGTTTAATACTAGAAGAGCTTATTGAATTCTGGGAATACACCTTAACCTGTGAAATATCCTTAAGGACATTGCCATAGGCATGCCTCAAGCTACTAGATTTTCGTGATTTCTAATATTCTCCAACAATCTTAATGATATTTTATTTTGTTATCATGGTTCATGGAAACAGTCCATCTTTTATTGTTACTGATAGTACCACTATAGTTGCTCAAACATCTCATTGCGTTGTCCATGTTGTGCCTTCATACAACTTTACCAAATATTTCCCTGATGTTCAAAAAGTGGAAGTTTTTAGTGGACAAAATTTTAAGAGATGGAAAGAACATAGTTTCTCTGCTCTTGACATGTATGGAGTGGCGTCTGTGCTAATAGATTCAACTGGATTAATCTGTGTCTTAACAGCTAAATTAGTGGATTTATGCAAATAAGGTATGTAAGCACACAATATTAAATACTCTTTCTAATTAATTGTTCGATGTGTATTGTCCTAATAAGGAATCAAAGAAGATTTGAGAATTGCTACTTGCTAAATATATTGTCGATGCTACTAAGAAAACGTTTGTTATTGGTAATTTTTACAAATGGGAGATAACCGAGGAAAAAAATGTGAAGGTACAAATCAATAAGTTTCACAAACTAGTTGAAGATCTTGAGTCAGAAAAAATCATTTTACTGGAGCAGTTCGTGGCTGGTATGCTGATTGAAAAATTACCACAATCTTGGAATGACTACAAAAAAAAATTGCAGCACAAAAAAACAATTATCTCTTGATGATTTGGTGAAACACATCATCACTGAGGATACCAATCGAAAACAATCGATTTCTGCAAAAGAAAAAGAAACCACTACAAAAGTCAATCTTGTGGAAGACAATAAGTCTCGCAATAAAGATAACATGTATGGAAAAGAACTTGATTACAAACTAAGGGTCAACAATCAAAATTTCAAGAAAAAAGGCAATTGTTTTGTGTGTGGCAAACCAGGCCACCATGCAGCTCAATGTAGAAACAAAGTTGGAAAAAATGACAATCCTGCTAAGCTAAGAGTAAATCTGGCAGAAGTAGATGATATCATTGTGACGGTCATTTCCCAAATTGTGGTCAATGTGAGTGACTGGATGATAGATTCAGGTTCTACTAGACATATTTGTGCCAATAAAATAGATTTTGTGTCTTACACCCTAGTCAATGAAGGAGAAGAAGTTGTGTATCTTGGTGATTCCACAATCACTCAAGTCCTTGGAAATGAAAAAGTTCTTCTTAAGCTTACATCTGAAAAAATGTTGCCATTAACTGAAGTGTTGAATGTTCCTAGTATCCGAACCAAATTGGTTTCAGTGTGATTATTAGGAAAGGTGGGGTGAAAGTTGCATTTGAATCTGGTAAGGTAGTGATAACCAATAATAATGGGTTTTGTGGGTAAAGGGTATTGTAATCATGACTTATTTCTTGTCAGAGTTTTCCAGGTCATTAGTGAAGATGCTAGTACTTAAGTATTTGCTTTTGACATGCTAAATTGGTACCATTTGAATAAATAAGAATGTTTTTATTTGTTAATTTTTTTGGTTATAGAATTCCCTCCTATGTTAATGTTTCTTGGTTTAATATAACTTACGTGTTTACTATGTGATTAAGGATTTTAAAAAAAGGCACCAGTTTTTTGGGGTTTTAATTAAGCTTTTTAGTTCGTAAAAGTTAGTTTTAGGTTATAAAAATGGAAAGTAGGAAAAATATATTCTTATTAAATAATAAAGAGCAATACCAATTGGGTATTATTATTTTTGAGATTAACTCACCGCACATACTTTTACACTAGCACTAACTTTTAAGGTAGATTTCTTTTCTCATTATTTATTTTATAAAATATAAATATGAAATATAGTAATATACGGCAATTAGGATTCTAAATTTATTTTACCCATTAGTTTAGGATTTTGTTTCCTCAGTTAACGAAATTACCATGCTTGTTTTTCGGTATACTTTTGCGGGATTTTCAGCTGCTTTAGAGTTTGGTTGTTTATTTTCCTTTTCATAGAAAATAATTCTAAGTTCTAAAGTACAATTTATTGTTCAAGATTTTGTTTTCAATTGTACTCGCAATAATAGTTACCATTTTAACTCAAGTTTTGAGCTTTAAATTATTGGTTGTGTGTTACAATCCAGACCGTCGTGACTGACACCCACACTAACCCTCCGGTGGGAAAATCGTTACTACTAACCAACTAACCCCAAAGCTAGACATTTAAAGATACGGAAGCAATTTTAAATGCACAAATAAAATGGAGTTCCCATAAACTCCAAAGTTCGACAAAACAATTACCAAACATTGCGGAAAACAACGCCTAGAACCTGAAAGTCAATGTACCAAAACTCTACTAGCGACAAGTCTAAGAGCAAGGGGTACAACCCCAAAACTAAACAAATGAATATCTAAAGTACTAGTCTAAGTCCGAACAGAAATGGACTAAACAGAATGAGAACTCATGGCAGCCCGAAAGAATTGGCTCACCCTTGAATTCGATCTCGATCAGCGATCTCCTAAATGAGGTATGCCCGTAGCCGCTTGAAGATGCCTTGTACTTAACAAAGAACGAGCAAGTGCAGTATCAGTACAAAACCACAATGTACTGGTAGGATCACACGACTATTCCAGTAAGCGAAACATATATAAGAAGTCACAACATAGTAAACATGACATGCACAAAATATATAAATACATTGGTTATCATTTCAGGAGTAATGTACAATTCCACATTCTCAATACAAGTAAATAAGACAATTCAATGGTCCTCTCATGGAACCCGTACCCAAACTGTTAGTCTGCCGAAACGTGACACACGATCCCAATTAGTGTGTCGAAACGTGACACCCGATCCCAATTAGTGTGTCAGAACGTAACACCCGATCCAATAAACATACCACAATCACAATCACAATATACATTCTCATAATCATACAATCAAGTGTTGATTCATGGCATACAATCGTTCATCATACTCATTTACATTAGGTTTGATCAATAGTGCTTCATTCACATACATACATGCATTACAATGAAGTGAATACTAACATACAACACACAAACATGAAATCAAACCATCACCTACCTTGAAACTAAGCTTGAATCCTCCTAAGACACTTGAGCCTTCCCTTTCCGGATTCTTTCTTCTTGTTCTTGGTCTACAAACGAATAATTTAACGCAAAGATCAATAATTAAGTCTAATTTACCCGAATTATAACAAACCCAATAACCCAAGACCAAACCCATGATCCTAAGGTGTATCTAAGGATTTTTCTCACCATAAACAGGCCAAAATCCTCCCCCAACGATAATTACCCAAGAATCTAAGTTCTACGGATCAAAAAACGAATTAGGGGAGTAAAATCCTTACCTTTAGCACCAAAAGTCATGGAAAACTGTCAAGAAATCACCTGGGGTCATCTCCTAACTCTTAAGAACAAAGTTTGCGGAAAAATAATGAAATTGGGGTTTTTTGTCGACTTAAGTCGCGATTGACCCGCTACAGCGGACCCCATCCCGCCCTAGCGGAATGAATCCTGCCCTGGCGGCTTGAGCGGAGAAAGAACGTCGGAATTAGAGTTTCAAACCCTCATTTCACAGTGCACCTTCAACCCATGACATTTAAAAATAGCCTCTTCACGCTAAGATCAATTTCGGGTGTTCTATTCACCCGAATTCAATTTCGTAAAGTCATACGGTTTCCTTAACGTCTTAGTTGTCTATTCATATGTTCAAATTTATTATTAAATCTCTCATTCATTATCAGATTTCCCTAGACCTCACTGACTCAGATTTCGTCCAAATCTGGACTAGGCTAGGAATTCCCAAGTTACTACTCAAAAGTTTTTTAGCCTCAATTCTTTCTCCATTGACTTTTCCCCAACGACGGAATCATATCGTTACAATAGATACAAATTTACCCATCACTCACCCCCGAGTGATCAACTAAGAAAGACTGGCTAAAGTAAGGGTTGAGTAGTAACTGAATCGTTGAACAACTAGGGATACTTGTCTCGCATGTCCCTCTCAGTTTTCCAAGTAGCTTCCCCCACCGGACGATGTTTCCATTGAACATTCATAGACTTAATCTCCTTGGTCCTCAGCTTTTGGATGTCGCGATCAAGAATTTCCACCGGTTCCTCCTCATAATGAATGTCTTTATCTAGCAAAATTGAGTCCCATTTTATGATGTAATCCCCGTCCTCGTGATACTTCTTCACCATGGACACATGAAATACTGGATGAACTCCAGATAAGTTTGGAGGTAGAGCCAATCTATAGCCCACTGGCCCTACACAGTCAATAATTTGAAGGGTCTAATATACCAAGGAATAAGCTTGCTCTTCTTGCCGAATCTCATCACCCCATTTATGGGTAACACTTTAAGAAGAACTTTCTCACCAGTCTAAAATGTCATGTCTCTTACCTTATGGTCTGCATACTTTTTCTGTCGACTTTGGGCTGCTAGGAGCTTAGCTTGGATGTTTCTTACCTTATCCTGAGCATCCTTCACCAAGTCAACCCCCAAAGGTTTCACATCTCCAGCCTCAAACCATCTTATGGTTGATCTACATCCCCTCCCATAAAGTGCCTCAAATGGTGCCATATCAATGTTGGAGTGGTAATTGTTATTATAGGAGAACTCACACAAGGGTAGGAACTTATCCCAATGTCCTCCAAAGTCGATCACACATGCCCTCAACATGTCCTCTAGCACTTGAATAGTCCTCTCTGACTTCCCGTCCGTTTGCGGATGGAAGGCGGTGCTAAAGGTGAGTTGAATGCCCAACTCATCATGTAATTTCCTCCAAAACTTGGATGTGAACAGCGTACCACCGTCTTAGATGATAGAAAAGGGCACCCCATGCAGCCTCACTATCTCTTTCACATAAACCTTAGCCAACTGTTGAGCATTATAGTCTATTCTGACCAGAATAAAATGGGCTAACTTAGTTAATCTGTCAACTACTACCCAAATATAATTAAATTTCCCCAAAGTCTTGGGGAGACCAACCAGGAAATCCATGGCTATCCTTTCCCACTTCCATTCCGGAATTGACATTCTCTGAAGCAAACCTGCATGCCTTTGATGCTCATATTTTACTTGTTGGCACTTAGCCACAAACTCTGCTATATCTTTCTTCATGCCAGGCCACCAATAAAGTCGCTTCAAGTCTTGGTATATCTTGGTCACACCTGGATGAATGGAATACCGCGAACCATGTGATTCTATCAATAAATTTTGAATTAAGTCGTCCACTCAAAGAACACAAATTCTTCCTTTAAGCACCCTCCCCCCATCAAGAACCATATCTTCTGCCTTACCAGAAAGTGTCTTATTTCTAAGCTCATTCAAATTCTCATCCTCAAATTGTTTGGCCTTGATCTCCTCAATAAAGGTGGCCCTAACCTTAGTGCTAGCTAACACCCCACCTATTTCTGAGATGCCCAACTGCATGAACTTAGACTCCAAGGTTCGAATTTCCTTAGCCAGAGGTTTCTTGGATACACCCAAGCAAGCTAGACTACCCATACTCACCGCCTTTTGGCTTAACGCGTCTGCCACCACGTTAGCCTTACCCAGATGATACTGGATGGTCACATCATAATCCTTGAGTAACTCTATCCACCTTCGCTGTCTCAGATTTAGAACCTTTTGAGTGAATACATGTTGCAGGCTACAGTAGTCAGTAAATACCTCACACTTGACATCATAAAGATAATTCCGCCAGATCTTGAGAGCAAACACTAAAGCTGCCAATTTCAAATCATGTGCCGGGTAATTTCTCTCATATACTTTCAACTTCCGTGATGCATAAGCTATGACATTTTTATCATGCATCAACACAACACCCAAACCCGCATATGAAGCATCACAATAAACAATAGAATCCTTACCTTCCACCGGTAGTGCCAAGAAAAATTGCCAATCTTTTCTTTCATCTCGGGAGAGATACGATCGGGATGAGCTAATTCAACCCCCTCCGGTAAAATAAGAACAAGCCCCCACGTAAGTGTTGTGGTTAGAAGAATCTTGAGCTTTTGAAAGCTCTCTTCACACTCGTCAGTCCACTCGAAAGGTACCTCCTTTTTGGTCAACCTTGTTAGATGTGTGGCAATGGAAGAAAAGTTCTTCACAAATTGACGATAGTAGCTAGCGAACCCCACAAAACTCCTAATTTCAGTCACAGAACTAGGCCAGACCCAATTCTTAACCGCTTCAATCTTTTGGGATCTACCATTACCTCTTCCCTTGAAACTACATGTCCAAAAAAGGTAACTGAAGTTAACCAAAACTCACACTTGGAAAATTTAGCATATAACTTTTGTCTCCCAATGACACCCAAAACTATACGAAGATGGTTAACATGTTCTTCCTCACTCTTCGAATAAACCAAAATGTCATCAATAAAAACAATAACAAACGAATCCAGAAATGGTTTGAACACACCATTCATCAAACCCATGAAAGCTGCAGGCGCATTTGTCAACCCAAACGACATCACTAGAAACTCGTAGTGCCCATAGCGGATCCTGAATGCCATTTTTGGTATATCCTTAGGCCTAATCTTTAACTGATGATAACCAGACCTTAGATCAATCTTAGAGAAAACTGATGCCCCCTGCAACTGGTCAAAAAGATCATCTATCTGAGGTAGTGGATACTTGTTCCGAATGGTGACCCTATTTAATTGGCGATAGTCTACGCACATCCCCATACTACTATCTTTTTTCTTAACAAACAAGACAGGAGCACTCAACGGGGAAGCACTAGGACGGATGAAACATTTATCAAGAAGTTCTTGAATTTGAGCCTTAAGCTCTCTCAACTCCGCCGGAGCCATGCGATAAGAAGGAATAGAGATAGGGCAAGTACCAGGTTCCAAGTCAAAAATCTATATCTCTATCCGGAGGCATACAAGGCAAATCGGTAGGAAACACTTCTCTAAATTCTGACACCAGAGGAATAGACTCAATATAGGGAAACTCGACCTCAACATCCCGAATATGAGCCAAATAAGCCAAACACCCCTGCCCCACCAGTTTCCTATCCCGAATGGAGGATATGACCTTAGCTGGATTAGGCTTGTACACCCCTTCCCCATGATCTCTAGAGTCACAGACTTAGCATTACAATTTAACACAAGATAATAGGGGGACAACCAAGTCATGCCTAAGATTATATCAAATTCAATCATATCCAAAATAACCAAATCAACCCAAGTCTGAAAACCCATAAACAAGATAGGACAAACACGATACACATGGGTGACTATGACAGACTCTCCAACTAGGGTAGAAACATGGATGGGGGCATCAAATATATCACAAACCATATCAAATCCCAAGGCAAACTGAACTGACACATATGGATAAGTAGAACCTGGATCAAACAAGACAGAAACCATCCGGTCACAGACAAGACAAGAATAATACCTGTGATCACTGCATCAGACGCCTCAACCTCGGTCTTTCCCGAAAAGGCATAACACTGAGCCATGTCATCTTGACGAGCAACCTCCTTGCCTGGTTGCACTGCTCCTCTTCCTACGTTCCAATATCCCCGTACTCCACGGCCTCACTAATTTCCCCTTGACCACCTTATGGACGCCCTTTACCATTATTATTGTTGCCTGCGGGTACCACTGCTCTAGTCTGCTGCTGTACGGGGTCAAATATATGTGGGTGGGAACAATCTCTCTTCATATGCCCAGGTTCTCCACAATTATAACAAGTGCGGTCAAAATACGGCATGATGCCCGTCGAAGGTGCGGCTACCTGGCTATCCTGAATAAATTTCTGATGTGGAGTTCCTGAGTAACTACCTGTAGAAGCGGGCATGGCGGACTGAATTGGCCAGGCTACAAGTGTCGGCGTCCCTAAACCTCTGGAGTAGGAACCTTGAAAGTTGTTTGTGCTCTTAGCATTGTTAGCCAACGCCTTAGCATGCCCATCACGCCTAAGTCCTTCCACATTCTTCACAAAATCTGTTACCTCATTAAAACTTTTCCCTGAAGAGGACATGTGAACAGACAATACCTGTAACTCGGAGTTCAGCCCCTTGACGAATAGACATATCCTCTCCTCCTCAGTAGTCACCAATTACGTTGCATATCTAGACAAAGCATGAAACTTAGCCTCACAAGTAGCCACAGGCATATCACCCTGCTCCAAAGCCATAAACTTATCCTTCTTACGATCTTTCTAAGTTCGGGTCACCTACTTTTCTAGAAATAAAGCATGAAATTGTATCCAAGTGAGTGGATGTAAAACTGACGATCTGCATTCCACAAAGGCCCTCCACCACTTCTTAGCCTCACGCTGAAGCTAGAAGGTCACAAACTCTACCCCATGCTGGTGTACAATATGTAACTTATGCAATCTCTCATAACAATCCAAGATAAATTCATATGCGTCCTCGCTCTCAGAACCATGGAACATAGGTGACTTCCACTTCAGAAACTTACTCAACGTCTCATGCTCATTACCAGTCATAACGGGACCCAACAATGGAAAAAGGCATTAGGCACACTAGTAACAGTAATGGGGGTTGATTGGAGTTTGAGTAGTTTGCACTGCTAGAAGGATTCTAGGACCAACCAATCCTTTCAGAAAAGACATGATCTGATGATCTAACACTGGGTCTAAGGGAGAAATATCGGTATTCCTAGCCTGTGCATCCTATTCCTGTTCAACATCCTCCTCATCCTCGATTTCCATATTCTCTTCTACCTCTTCTTGATGTGCGGGAGGAACCTCATATCTAGAAGCATTCTTGATTGGTCATCCACCCCTAGTGGGTGTTACCCTTCCTCGGCATGTGCCCCTTGCTCTTCATCTACCCCTACCCCTACCTCGACCGTGACCTCTCGTTACGGATTCCTCAGTTGGCTCATTGATGGGAGCGACGAGCCTGACGCCTTTATACCTAGTGTTAACCATCTACGAACAGAAGAATGAAGGAGATTATATACCAATTTGGATCACCAGATGCCAATTGGAATCGAGTTATAGCACGACAGAAGACAAGATTTTTTTTTTCCTAAAGTCCTATTGCCTCTCGAAAAAAAAGTACAGACATCTCAGTACCGTTCCGCAAGACTCTACTAGACTCGTTTTGGTACAATGAGATCAACGAACCCAAGGCTCTAATACCAATTTTTTCACGACCCAGACCGTCGTGATTGACATCTACACTAACCCTTCGGTGGGAAAACCATTACTACTAACCAACTAACCCCAAAGCTATACATTTAAAGATACAAAAAGCAAGTTTAAATGTAGAAATAAAATGGAGTTCCCATAAACTCCGAAGTTCGACAAAACAATTACCAAACATTGCATAAAACAACACCTAGAACTTGAAAGTTAATGTACCAAAACTCTACAAACGACAAGTCTAAGAACAAGGGGTACAACCCCGAAACTAAACAAACGAATATCTAAAGTACTAGTCTAAGTCCGGACATAAATGGACTAAATAGAATGAGAACTCATGGCAGCCTAAAAGAACTGGCTCACCTTTGAATTTGATCTCGATCAGCGATCTCCTAAATGAGGTCTGCTTGTAGCCGCTTGAAAGATTCATGTACTCAACAAAGAACGAGCAAGTGCAGTATCAGTACACAACCACAGTGTATTAGTAGGATCACACGGCTATTCCAGTAATCGAAACATATATAAGCAGTCACAACATAGTAAATATGACATGCACATAATATTTAAACACATTGGTTATCATTTTAGGAGCAATGAACAATTCCAAATTCTCAATACAAGTAAATAAGTCAATCCAATGGTCCTCTCATGGAATCCGTAACCAAACTGTTAGTGTGTCGGAACGTGACATCCAATCCCAATTAGTGAGTCAGAATGTAACACCCAGTCCAATATATGTGATGGTACGTGACACCCGATCCTAATTTGTGTGTCGGAACGTGACACCCGATCCAATCAATATACCACAATCACAATAACAATGTACATTCTCATAATCATACAATCAAGTGTTGATTCATTGCAAACAATCGTTCATTCAAACTCATTTACATTAGGTTTGATCTATAGTGCTTCATTCACATACATACATGCATTACAATGAAGCGAATACTAACATACATCACACAAACATGAAATCAAACTATCAACTACCTCGAAACTAAGCTTGAATCCTCCTAAGACACTTGAGCCTTCCCTTTCCAGATTCTTTTCGCTTGTTCTTGGTCTACAAACAGATAATTTAATGCAAGGATCAATAATTAAGTCTAATTTACCCGGATTATAACAAACCCAATAACCCAAGACCAAATCCATGATCCTAAGGTGCAGCGAGGGCTTTTTCCCACCATCAACTATAGGCCAAAACCCTCCCCCAACGAAAATTACCCATGAATCTAAGTTCTAAGGATCGTAAAACGGATTATGGGAGTAAAATACTTACCTTTAGTACCAAAAGTCGTGGAAAATTGTGAAGAAATCGCTTGAGGTCGTCTCCTAACTCTTAAGAACGAAGTTTGTAGATTAATAACAAAATTGGGGTTTTTCCCCAACTTAAATCGCGACTGGCCCGCTACAGCGGACCTCATCTCGCTACAGTGGCCCCGCCCTGGCGGCTTGCACAGAGACAAAACGTCGGAATTAGAGTTTCAAACCTCCATTTCATAACACACCTTCAACCCATGACATTAAAAAACAACTCGTTTACGCTAAGATCAATTTCGGGAGTTCTACTCACCCGAATTTGATTCCATAAAGTCGTACGGTTTCCATAACGTCTTAGCTATCTACTAATGTGATCAAATTCATTATTAAATCTCTCATTCATTACCAGATTTCCCTAGACCTCACTGACTCAAATTTCATCCAAATCTGGACTAGGCTAGGAATTCCCAAGTTACTACTCAAAAGTTTTCTATCCCCAATTCTTTCCCCATTGACTTTTCCCTAATGAAAAAATCAATTACAGTGTGTTTATTTACCCACATGACTTTTGCACTTGCAATCCTCTATTTTTGTTTATCAAATAGATGACGTTATGATTTTTCATGAATGTTTCATCAATAAATCTTGTTAAACTTTGATATATGTTGAAGTGTTATGTCGATAGGTGAAAATAGTACTTCAATTTCCTGCCAAACCGCATTACACCATTCATGGGTGAGATTTTCTAATAGACTCAATCATTAACATCAAACTCAAGATCCCTTCTTCTCACATTGGCATATGACTTTTTCCGACTTTGAGCCGTTTTCAACCCTTCTCTAATAAGTTGAACTTTCTCCATAGCCTCATGTACTAACTCTGGGCCTATCAAAGCAACTTCGCCCACTTCAAACCAACCTATAGGAGATCTACACCTCCTATCATACAATGCCTCAAATGGAGCCATACCGATACTTGAGTGATAACTATTGTTATATGCAAACTCAATCAAAGGCAAGTGATCATCCCAATTACCTTTGAAATCAATCACACAAGATCTCAACATATCTACCAAAGTTTAGATAGTACGCTTCGCTTGTCCATCGGTTTGTGGTGAAAGACCGTACTAAGCTTAACACGAGTACCAAGACCCTTTTTGAAGGATTTCTAAAACTGAGAAGTGAATTGGGTACCACGATTGGAGATAATGGATAAAGGCACTCCATGCAACTTTACCATCTCTCTCAACTTCAACTTAGCATAGTCCTCCGCCAAATAAGAAACCTTGACGGGAATGAAATGAGCCGATTTTGTAATTCGATCTACTATAACCCAAATCGAGTCATGTTGTCACTGGGTGACAGGCAACCCAACAATAAAGTCCATATTCAAATCTTCCCACTTTCAAGTAGGAATGCTAATATCTTGGGATAAACCTCCCGATTTTTTATGCTCAAATTTCACTTGTTGACAATTAGGACACTTAACCACAAATTCCGCAATATCCTTATTCATCCCATTCCACCAATAGATCTCCCATAAATCACGGTACATCTTGGTGGCTCCCGGGTGAATGGAATACCGAGACTATGGGCTTATGACAAGATCTGCTCTCTCAAGTCATCAACATTAGGAACACACAAATGACCTTGATATCTAAGTACTTCATCTCCCCCTTGGGAGAAAGCGTCAACGGACTTCTTAAGCACTGCTTGCTTTAATTCCACCAAAGTCGGATCAAGACCTTGCTTGACCTTCACATCCGCCACAAAAGATGATTTTGAGCCATTGTGAACCATAACACCACCTTTGGTAGAGTCTACTAATTGAACACCCAACTGGGCCAATCTATGAACATCTCGAACCAATTCCTTTCTATCATTAATATGAGCAACACTATGCATAAATAACCGACTAAGAGCATCTGCCACCACGTTTGCCTTTCCGAGGTGATAGAGAACACTCATATCATAATCCTTCAGTAACTCAAGCCACCTCATTTGGCGAAGATTCAGATCCTTCTGATTAAACACATATTGCAAACTCTTGTGGTCGGTATTTACATCTACATGAACACCATACAAATAGTGCCTCCAAATATTTAAGACAAAAACAACCGCCGCTAGTTTAAGGTCATGGGTAGGATAATTCTTCTTATGGATCTTAAGTTTCCTCGAAGCATAGGCAATAACTTTCCCAGTTTGCATAAGAACACATCCTAACCCAATTCTTGAGGCATCACAATAAACCACAAAACCATCAATCCCTTTCGGTAAAGTCAACAATGGAGCGGAAGTAAGTCTATCCATCAATTCTTGAAAGCTCTTTTCACATGCTTCGAACCATAAAAACTTAGCCCTCTTTTAGATCAATGATGTCCATGGAGAAGCAATAAAAGATAAACCCTCAACAAACCTTCAAGAATAGCCAGCCAAACCCAAGAAACTTCTAATATCCAAAGGGGATAGAGGTCTAGGCCAACTCTTGACCACATCCGTCTTCTTAGGATCTACCTCAATACCCTTACTTGAAACAATGTGACCAAGAAAAGCTATAAACCTTGACCAAAACTCACATCTGCTAAACTTTGCGAAGAGTTGTTGGTCCTTGAGAATTTGCAACACAATCCTCAAATGGTTGATGTGGTCATCCTCACTCTTCGAATAGATCAATATTTCATCAATGAACACAATCACAAACATGTCAAGGTATTGTATAAACACCCTATTCATCAAATCCATAAATGCCACATGAGAATTAGTCAAACCAAAAGACATCACCAAAAACTCAAAATGGCCATACCAAGTTTGAAAAATCATCTTCAGAATGTCATCTTCTTTCACCCTCAACTGGTAATAACCCGACCGGAGGTCAATCTTGGAGAAGTAACTCGCTCCTTGAAATTGGTCAAACAAATCATTTATCCTTGGGAGAGGATACTTATTCTTAATGGTCACCTTATTCAAATGTCGATAGTCTATACACATACGAAGAGAACCATCCTTCTTTCTAACAAACAAAACTGGCACACCCTATGGGGAGATACTTGGTTGGATGAAACCCTTATCCAACAAATATTTCAATTGCTCTTTCAACTCCTTTAGTTCTGTCGGAGCCATTCGGTAAGAAGGAATATAGATAGGTTGCGTATCATGGAGAAGGTCAATACCGAAGTCTATTTCCCTTTTGGGAGAAATACCAGGTAAATCATCTGGGAATTCCTCCAGAAACTCGTTAACAACGGGGACCGACTTAAGAGTAGGGGTTTCAGAATCTACATCCCTCACCCTAACTAGATGGTATAAACAACCCTTAGAAACCATCTTTCTAGCTTTAAGACAAGAGACAAACTGACTCTTAGGAATATAATTTCCCTTTTTCCATTCTAGGATAGGCTCATTTGGAAACTGAAATTTGACTACACGAGTTCTACAATCTATAGAAGCATAATATGAGTGTAGTCAATCCATACCGAGGATAACATCAAAATCTAGCATATCAAGCTATACCAAATCAACAAGAGTAACTCTATGGGACAAGGAAACATGACACTTTCTATAGACCCTCTTAGCCGCAATAGAATCACCAACAGGAGTAAAGACAAAAAGGATCTAACAACACATCCGGAAGAACATCAAACCTCATAGCCACATATGGAGTCACAAAAGACAAGGTAGCACCGAGATCAAGTAAAGCATGAACATTAAGTTGTAAGACCTTCAACATAACGATAACCACATCGGAAGAACCCTCTTGTTCACCATGAGTCTGAAATGCATAGAATCAGTTTTGCTTGGGAGTATTGGAACCCGAACCACTAGGACCAGATGAAGGATTAGGTTGAGCCCTTCGGCGATTATCTCCTTCATTCTTAGCAACTGAAGGACAATCTCTTATATTGTGGTCCATCTTACCACACCTAAAACAAACATTGGAACCCGCTAGGCACTTGCCTTCGTGCTTCCTTCCACACGTAGCACAAGTAGGCAATAAAGACCCATTACCATTTCCTCCTTGAGACTTAGGGTTATACACCCTATCTTTGTTGAACTTAGAAGGAGCATTGGAGGAACCTTGGCCGATAAACCTTTGTTGAAACTTAGAATGGCCATTTCCATCGGACCTTGTATGAGAGAAGTTACCATCACCGGTCTTAGCCCTTTTTGCCTCCCTAGACCTTTCCTTAAGTTTCTCCTCTTCAATCTATTGAGCATGAACCAAACGGAAAATATTCATGTCATTAACAAGCATGGCAGTACGACATTCCTTAACCACTATTTCGGACACACCTGAAATGAGCGTGTTCATCTTTGCCCTAGGGTCGGCAATCATAGTAGGAGCATATAGAGACAATTGTGTGAACAAAAGCATATTCCTTCACACTCATACTTCCTTGATGAAGGTTGATGAACTCAAGCACCTTTGTCTCCCTCGTCTCAATAGGAAAGAACTTATCAAGGAAAGCAACCTCAAACTTTTTCCAATCGAGAGGACCCGCATCTTCTGATCTCCCTTCTTTTCATTGGTTGAATCAAAATTGAGCAACACCCTTAAGTTGATAAGCGTCCAACTTCGTCTTTTCCACCGACGTCACTCCCATAATCATCAATACCTTGTAAACCTTATCAATGAACTCTTGAGGATCTTCCTCGACCTTAGAATCATGAAATTCCGGGGGATTCATACTAGTGAAGTCATTCACTCTAGATGTCGTCGTACCCACATTTGGGTTCACGAAAACCACAGCCTCCCTATTGGCTTGAGCCATCACGGCTTGGTCCAACATTTGAAAAGAGCCCTAAACTTTGCATTATTCACTTGCTCGGCCAAAGGGTCAACTAGAACTTGAGGAACTTGAGGAGCTTAAGGAGGAGCTTCTTGTTCCACATTCTCCCTCACGTTCCTTCAACATAAACTCTTATAGTAGCCATATAGAGCATCAGATAAGGATTAAGAGAGAGACCTTATAGAGTTAAACTCTATCGCACGATTTTAGAGTAATGAAAAAAGTGGAGTTTCCTAACATTTTGTAGCCTCTCATTCATAAGTGTGGCGCGCTTCACACTCATGAACAAGACTCTACTCGACGTGGCTTATGAGACTTTCTAGGACCTTTCTAAATTCTAAACCTTGTGCTCTGATTACCAACTTTGTCACGATTCAAGGTAGCCCCTATGCGTAACATGGCATATAGGACCCCGAAAGGCCCCATACAAGCCACTTAGAATTCATAACATAAGAAATAGACAAAGAGATTTTAAAGACAGTTCAATGTATCAAAGTTTTATAAAGTAAAGTGGAAAATCTTACATCGTCTCAATAGCCATCTAGTACATAAGAATGAATCTGGGGCCTAGCTCGTACATCATGTCCAAAACTGAAAATAAGGAAGAATTAAATATAATGAAGATCCGGTCCTCGAAGCATGAGGACTGACCAAAACTTGGAATCTCGTCAACGAACTCTAGTCACGAAACTGGGAACTTGACTGTCGGACCCTACATTTGAGGAAATGTAGGCAAGAGTATACGTTAGTACAAACATGTACCAAGTATGATAGACATGCATAAAAATATTTAAGTCATGCTAAAAAGGGACATTTTCATAGGCGTGCAATGATCAAGCTAAAATACATAAATCTTGTGAGTTAGAAAACATAAGTTATAAAACATGATCAATGCAAGTGACCATCATCTTAAAATACACTTACGATACTTCTTGAATTAACCTTAATTCATCATAGCTTGCTCGTGGGAAGTATCCTTAACCGACATATAAGACCATGTGAGCTATCAACATGGAATCCGATGTCTCCCACACCGAAAGGGTTGTCCTACTTGCCAAGGTGAGGACCATGAACTTCTAGCTTATGTGAATCCACTAGCTAATATCTATCTAGACAATCCTATGTTGGCACATAGTTTATGCGACACGGGTAATCACTACTTGTCCACTCAGTACTAAGCTTAACTTCCACGAAATAGTTCTTATTTATATTCAACTTAGCTCTTAAAGGAACATGGGTAATCGCCTCTGGTCCTTACATCATGTGACATGGGTAATCGCCTCTTGTCATTTCAATTAGAGAATGGGTAATCACCTTTTTCCTCAACATTAGAATAGTTCCTCAACATTGGTTCATTTTAGGTGAGAAAGCCTTTCAACCCTAAGAACCCTTATTATGTGAGAAAACCTTTTACAATCATGTTTTCATGTGTATATGAGAAATTCTTTCAACAACACAACAATAACAACATCATTGATACTTCACTCTCAAAACATCCTTAAAACATTTATATAATTTCATAAGAACATGCTTGATTTCATAAACTCTTCTTTCATAATCCAAAACTCACATTACATTATCATAACTTGCAAAACATGGGAATTACACGAGTTCACGGGGGATCATCATAAAAACATGAGATTAACTCAATTTATGCATAATAGATCATAAATAAATCAATTAAATCAATAATCAAGAGAACCCAAAACAGAGAAGAAAAACCCTAACTGAATTGAAGATTTCTAACTTTGAAAATTGGAGAAGTTGGAAAATCCATGGATGAAACTATCGTACCTCAATGCCAATTGCTTAACTTCAATGGTGGAATTAGAGACTTGACTTGGAACCCTAGGTTGAACCCTTCTTCTTCAAGATTTTCTAGAAACAGAAATATTTTGGAGAGAAAGACTTGTTTTTTTTTTTTGTAATTTTAAGAGAATGACGTGAATGGGTTAAATTTGGGGTTAAAAACACTTATATAGGGGTTATAGGTAAGGGTAAAACAACGTAGTATCGAGATAAAATAATAAGGAAAAGACGCAACTGACCATGACTTATAGCTGACGCAACCACCATATGGTGGCCCTCGTGAGCCGTCAAGGACCGTAGTGGCAGTCATGGTCCTTCACCAGTGGCCTAGGGAGAGGTTCCTTGTGGCCTTGCCCCTTCACGACCACCCTGACGAGCCGTTTAGGGGTTCGTTGGAGGAGGCTGGCCTTGAGGTGGATTCTGTCTCCCCTTCACGGCCACTACCACGGGGCGTGAGGTTCACCACGAACCGTCTAAGGGCTCGTGGGAGGGGAGCCCCTCTTGGCCAAGCACTAGAAGGCTCCACGAGCCATGGTGCCCTTCATGGCTCGTGAAGGGCTCCATGAAGAGTGCCATGGCTCAGTTATGGGCTGGTGACCTCCCACTTTATTCCCTTTTCTAGACTTCTTGATTCTGAGGTGTTACATTTTACGAGCATGGTAAGACAACTCCTCTTTTTGTTATTTTATTTTTTAGGGGTTAAATCCTTTTTTCTGTTTTTTTTTTGTTTCCCAAAGTTGAAATTGAGTTTTCGGGTGTTAAATCCTATCATACATAAAAATAATTAAGCTAAATAAGATGGATGTTTTGTTTTAAAGAATAAATAACTAAAACTCTATAAAAAAAAATATACACAAAAAGTTAAATAAGAGATTTTTGTAGTCAAACCACTTATTTTTAGAAAGGATGCCATGGTTATAATATTTAGTAGAACAAACCAAACAATCAATAAGAAATAATGTCAGGATAACTAATCCCAACATAAATAATCTCAGCATAACTTATCTCATCATAACTTATCCCATCGTAACTTGTATTCAAACCAAACAACCAATAAGAGTATATATCCTCTTATGGTATCATTGACTAATGAGTAATTTCTTAACAAGAAACCTTAATGATACCAATACAGTATATATATATATATATATTGATTTAGTATCAGTTCATCAAAATTATCAGCCTTATTGATACCAATACAGTATATGATACTGATTTAGTATCAGTTAAGCGAAATTAATTTGGGGGGGGGGGGTATACAGTGTAATTATTTAGTGGGATATGAATGTAAATGGATATATGTTTGTAATTATTTTGCTTTTATGGGGTATTTTCTTAGTTTCCCCTAAACTTTAAGGCTCAGAATTTCACTCTACGGGTCCAAACTACGATTTGTAAAAGTTTTTACAAACCGTAGATCCAATCCGTAGAATTTATATTGAATTTTAAGGCTCAAAAGTTCATTCTACGGGTCCAAACTATGATACGTAGAAGTTTCAACAACCTGTAGATGGATCCGTAGGAATGGGACCCTAAAATCTGAATTCTCAAAAATTTTCTACGAGTTGACAGTACAAGTCATAGAAATTTTTGCGGCCTGTAGAAAGGATTCATAGGACTAACTCGAAAAACTCTATTGCGATAGTCTATGATAAAATGGTCATAATTTTTTACTCTAAACTCGAAATAAGGCAAACTTGGTGGCGTCGGAAAGAGGACTCATAGATCTTCAATTTGATAGGTTATGAGTTACCTAATTCATTTTGTGGTGAGAGATATGATTGTTTGAAGTTGACCTAAGTAGACTAAAAACGTAATCGGTAAGGAAGTTTTTTACTCAACTTTGTACTAGGGGGTTCTTGTGACTTTAATTCATATCCAAATTCATTCTCACACTAAAGAATTGGCCTTTACACCTAGGTAAGAGAAATTTAAGAATCACCCAATACGACCTTACATGTAAATAAAGAATGGTTCGAGCCTCAAGTTAGAAATTTTTGTGGTGTTACAATACATATATTGTTATGGTATCATTAAGGTTTCCTACATTCATTCATGTACAATCAGCTCATTCCTCAATGATACCATACTATATATATATATATATATATATCTTCTATACTACCTTAAAAGCACGAACTCCTAAATTGAATGTTAATATAATACCCCTAATTAAAATACTTCATTTATTTTATTTATTAATTTAATTATTTATATTATATTAAAAGTAGATACCCTTTCATATTATAGAGTTGTGACTTTTTTGACGAGTTTTGACATTTTCGATGAGTTGTGACTTTTCTAAAGGGTTGTGCCTTTTCCGATGAGTTGTGACTTTTGCAAAAGGTTGTGACTTTTCCGATGAGTAGTGACTTTTTCGAAAGGTTGTAACTTTTCTGATAAGGCACAATTAACACCTATTCATACTACTATTTGTTAGCTATAAATAGAGGGACTTCCTCTGACTTTTAAACTACGATTTTTTTAAAGTTTTCTACTCTTCTTCTTCTTAAAAAATCTCAAGGTTATTTGCAACAGTTGATTAAGTTCAAAGTTCAACAAAATTCGAGGTACCACATAAGAAAGAGTTGGTGAACAAATTGTAGCAAATCATTCATAAATTCACACTCGTGTTTTTTCTTACGATTTTCATGAGTTAACAGTGACGAAAAGTTGTGGAAAAGACAATAATAATAAACAAATATGAAAAAAGTCACATGATTTGGGTAAGATATTTCTTCTTTGTTTTTTTTTAAATTATTTTTTTACCCTCAAATGAAGGAGTTTCTTTCTAAATTTGCTAAAACAACGGGCATCAATGTAATCTATTGAATCATTAGTTTTGAAGTTAATTTCACTATTTCAAAAATAGATTTTCCTTTTTACTTATAATATGATAATATAGTCATGATAATAATTATTTTTTAATAAATGTGTAAGTAAAAATGAACGGAGAAAGTAAAGTGGTGGTGACAAGAGATTTTAATCAAATGGAACACTATAGTGAATATAGCATGATCATATATTTTCGTCTTCCTTCTTCATTGGCTATGTATCGTTCCATATATTATTTTATTTTTTTAATATTTATATTGAGTACGGAATTTTTTAAGTATGTATTTCCTGTTATTTTGTGTTCATTTTAATTTGAGAAAATGGTATATCACAAGATACACTCCTTGCTAGCTATATAAAATAGATAAGAAAATAGTGATTGATCATAAAATAATCTTAAATCAAATTAAAGATTCTATAAACAATACTTTAAATTTTATTCATCTATTAATTTTTATTATTTAAAAAGTTTAATAATTTATTCATGATACAACTTCTATAAGATACTAGATACTTTCATTAGACAAGAAGTAAAAGTTAGATTGTGTATAAAGATAAAGTCTTGAAATATTTATGGTAATCCTTATTAGTGTCATGCACATACTAAATTTCAAGTATGAATATTTAAGAGAAATTATACTTAAATGGTGTCCATAATTTATGTTCATAACCTCAAGAGGAAAGACTATTGGTGACATTTTTTATATTGATATTTTTTTATAATTTTGTTGGTTAGATTTGCTTACAAAATTTAGTGAAGTAAAAATTAATACTACTAAAGAAATGTCACTTTCTCCCCATATTTAAACTTTGAATGTATTTTGAAATGTTTCAATGATATCTGATTATTTTGATCTCAGAATACAAGTAACTCTATGACAATTTGTATTAATCATTTAAAAGCAATTGTCCTATGTTCTTTAAACTATAATTATTTACTAAATTTTTTTAATTTAGTAATATTAATTCTATTTTACAACAACGTATAGTATATATACATATACACGTGCAACGCACGTGCCGTGAAACTAGTATATATATATATATATATTATTGATTAATGAGCAGTCCTTCAAGGGAGGAACTCAAAAAGACATAAGATTTTAAAAAAAATTCCTCACGCAGAGAGGTGCACTCAATCACCACTCCATTATAGAATACTTCGAGTAAAATTGAGTTCACACATGTATATTTAAGTATTTCAAAAAAATCATAACACTATTTTACATGATCTCGAGAGGAGATCATGAGTTCACGTGAACCCAATGACCTCCTCCTGAATATGCCCCTGACACAATTGCCCCTCAAAATCTTTTTCACCTCTTTTTCACTATATTTGTGGAGGATATTTTTATAAGCAAATGATTTTCTTTAGAAATACAATACATGTTGTTTTCAATGCACCAATCCAAATATTACATAAAAAATAATTTCAACACAATTAATACAAATATAACTTATACAAACATTACTAATGTCAATATTACTAATAAATCATATTTATTACTATTCTTATACACCAATGAATACACCAATGAACCTTAGTACCATTACGCAACAGCATATTAAGTACCAGCCCAAATAAATACTCATTTTTTTATGATCAGAGGTATTTATTATTTTTTTTAAAAGAAAAAAAATTCTATTGGAATCTTGAGATGTCTCAGTTATATTTTTGACCTGTATTAACAACATCAATGAAATGGTAGTAAGAAAGTAAACATCAATTGACAAGCACACCAATGAAATGATAGTAAGAAAGAAAACATCAATTAAGTACTGACTACTGACAAGCACATGCAAGAGGAAGTAATTTTACTGCTCCTTCTGGTCCATATTAACTGGATTGTTAAGAAGTACAGCACACCTCTTAAGGACAAATATTAAATGTTATTTTCATTATTATCCTTCTGATTATTTTTAGACTTTTCTCTTAGAAAATGTAAAATAGTTAAAAACTTCATTAAAGAATGAAAAAGAAAGTCCCAACAATTATATGCACTTTACAGATGGATTGGAGATGCCCTAAGGGTTCTTCAGATGACAGTAGAATTCTGAGAAATCCAGAAAATAAGAATCTTATAAGCACAATTATCAGCACTTTACAAACTGCTTAACTAAGAACAAGAAAATGTGGCTAGATAAGTTAGACCCTATTTATAGCTAACTATCAAAGACAAGATCCACAAAATATGCCTTCTTAAAACGTATGACTCTGTCCCTGATTACTTGTCCACTTTTCCTTTTATAGTTATCCCTAATTACTTGTCCATTTTGACAAATCAAGAAAAGACAATTTTTTTTTACCTATTATATCCTCAATTAAATGACTAATTACTTTGAAAAATGTAGAACTTTTCATCCACTTCATAATTAATATGGGTAAAATGGTAAACTCACTATGTCATTAATTGTTTTCTTAATATGTGTGTCAATTCAAAAGTTGACAAATAATTAGGGACAGATGGAATATTAAATGTCTTCTTACTACAAAATCCTGACTTATCCTGGTACAAATATAAACCTTGTATTTTCAAGATAATACGATTAAATTTTACATAATTTCAGTGTCCAGACAAGTATGAAAAGTTTCATAGTTACATGATTGCATGGATTATTTTATGAATTTTTAACATAGAATAAAAGAATTTTTATACAGAATCAGGTTGCCTAAAAGATAACTATAACTAACCATCCATAAGAAGTTGGATTAGTACCGGGAAATAAACAGTAACCTACAACAAGTTAGACAAAACTGATATTGTAAAAACCCTTTACATGATAGGTGCATTTAAGTTAAATCCTTGTCTAGTTAACTACGGAGTACGGACCCATTAAAGCTTTATTTTCTATTGCAAAATCTACTTACATTGAAATGCAACACTTTTACTTTCTGAAGGTATGCAGCACTTCAGTTTTCCAGACGGAGAACTAGCACCTGAAATATCCTTGCACTTGTATGCTTCTGCTCTAGTTGAATTCATCGAGTTATTGTCATGATAGATGACTTTCACTTGTTCCTTCCCATCGACAGAGTCACGATTTTCACTAAGGGCATTTAAAATATAAAAAAGACAACAAATGAAGTCAAGAAAATTCAATGTATAATCTAAAAAAGAAAAACATTCTACATCGTGTAATATTCCGGCAGAGTGTCAACTGACTCCATTTGGACAAGGGTAGCTCCGCCCGTGTTCCTGGCTATTTGACTTATCAACAAGTTTCTGAATGTTTTGTCCAGGTTATACTCACAGCTTAAGAATCATTTTAAGGCCAATCATCAAGTTGGGAAGTACACGTCCGACAACTTGGTAATGGTTCATGGTCATGAGCAGATTTAAACTGGACATCTTATGTCTCGTTTATGGAGCCAAAGATAACTCTAAAGTAGAATCACTATGCTGACAGTGTATGGGGGACCTTCCCGCATATGCACATTTATTTATATTCTTTATATTTTTGAATTACCAATCGCTACGCTGACAATGTATGGAATACTGATGAAGAAAACTGCAAATTCATTGTAGTTGTTTGCTTGTGTCATCTAAGAATAGTCAAGTCACATAGAGGAACGGGGACCTCGGACACTGCTAAGTCCACTTCCCTTCTGACTGTACCTGAAGCAATGCTATTATATTAGATATTAACCGAATCAGATAGAAAACTTTCTTGAATTTTGGTTTCATCTAGTTTCTCTCTACAAATCGCATAATCAACTATGTCTTGTATCCTAAATTAGTTAGATTAGACTACACCCTTGAAAGGTTTCTAACAAATATCAAATCAAATGTTACTAGAACAACTAAGCTTTATAGCAACTACTTGGTATCATGGATTCCTTACTTTTGCTAAAGTCTGTTCATAGCCAAGTACATATTGTTTTCTAAGAGAACAGAAATCTTTTAAAATAACTTTCTTGAATTTAGGTCTAACTTGTTTCCTTTTCTCTCATTCAATTATCATATCATTGTACATAAGGGCAGGTGCATATGTAGGTGTGTGTAGCTAAAGTTTATCTTTTTCCTGCAAATAGCACATACTAGAAAACATAACAGCCAGAATCAGTGATAAATCCTGATTAATAGTTGAGTACTAATTGTCACCTTTGCCTATTTATGCCAGTTTTGTATCTGTCAGTTTTTGGTTTTTACACCAGTGTTTCACGTCTGCTTTCATGTGCTTGCAGACATGAAAGCACTCATAACAGATACATTGGACAAGCTGAAGCAGAATCACATCTTACTTAAACCATTCTCAGGCATAAAGAATATGGGACCATGCAGTATGTTTTAGATGATCACTGCAAGATAACTTCTCATCAAACAAGATGTACAATATGGAGTTCATCAATATTTAGTTGCATTGCTATTCTGATTGCAGATATTTAGACTTCTTAACGGGAAATTGCAATTGCCAGGTATCCTTGCACTCACTTAACATACTTGGTAAGCCAATCCAACATGTCCCGGTGGGCTTCTTCAGCATGCTGCACAGCCTCTTTGTTTTCAACATTGTATCTCACTGTCCATCCATGCTTAACACCAGGAAAAATTTTGACAAATTTGTCCACCTATAAAAACAGAAGGCAAGAGAGAAAACAAAAGCAAAGGGTGAATCTAAAATCTTGCAACACGCAATGAGAGATAAATCAAAATTAGTTACCTACTTGTATATCCCCCGAGTAAACAGGACATTATAATTTCAAACATCAATCTTTTTAGAATGACGAGAAAAACATAATAATCAACTCTGATGTTCATGTACCTCAGGTTTTGATGATAAAATCTCCTCAAACTGCTTAATAAGCTCTGGAGGAGAGATTTTATCTATCTCAGCAGCTAAAATAGCTATTGGTACCTTGACCTCTGCAAGTAATATGTATCATCAGTTGGTAAGGAGAAGAAAACAAGGTCTAAAAAAGAAAATAAAAACAAAGAAGAGAAAAAGGAAGGATCTCATGGTGATGCAGTTCAAGGTAGTCATCAGAATTCAAACAACACTTGTATATAATACCAATTGCACCAAGGGATATTCATAAAACAATTAGCAAGATTCATATCAGAATGAATTGAGGCGTAACCGAATACAAAACAGGTATATGAAGTTATCGGAGTACCAACCATCATCTGGATCTCAATGGCCCACATATAAATAACATACACCACAAATGCATATAAATCTAGGATTCAAGTACACTGAGAACACCAAAGGAAATGGGTGCATATGCAACAAATCAGTGTAAAGTCAGCAGTAATAGCTAAATCTGATCACAGATGATTTCAGTAATAACAACCATACCTTTGAAATCATCAACTTTCACTAACGATGGGTGCAATAGCACCACAGCTTGAATGTAGTCAGACTTAGATAGCTCAGTAACCACCTTTGCTGTTAAGAAAACTGGAGGTCAGGATCACAAACAATCGCAAGAACATTGACCCTTTACATCCTAGTATGGGAAAGGGTTAGACAACCCTAAAACCATTAAGTTCAAAACTTACCACCCCAGCAAAACCCTGCAGCTCCAATTGCAGATATACCTTTATCTTTGAGAGCTGCAACAACCTGCTTTGCGTCTTCAAATCCTTTAGCCTAACAAGAACAAATAAAAATATGAGTAGCATGGTAGCAAGTCTGCTGTTATAAATGTCATGAACATTCCCGAGTATGATCAGCTTAATGAATTGAGAAATGGTATACCAATGACATAGCCTCCTTTGACTCTCGAGAGGCAAATCTATAGCAACGTTACTAAAAAGACAAAGATTAAGTTTCAACAAATCCTAAACTTACTGTTCCATGTGATTGTATCCAGATTGATAAAGTTTTCTCCATCGTATAAGGATCACCATAAAAAAAATCAGGAACCACCACATAGTATCCTGCAGCTGCAACTTTGTCAGCAAGCTTCCTACATAACAGTTGAATTTTGCGATAAGCCCAAGATAAAATAGGAACTCCTTGCAGCTTAATTACTAGAAAAACACAACGACCGCTGTCCCCCACTTCTTCTTGACGTAACCAAAAGATCCAAAAAGATAAGACACCATTGAATCACCAGCAGTTAGACTCGTTTTCTGGAATAGTTGTGGTTGTAATGAAAATTCCAACATCTGACAAGTAATAATAGAAGTTTCACAGAAGCAAAAACATTCGATGAATCAATCAATCAATTAACTATTCCTTAATCCCGAGCTAGCTAGGTCAGCTATACAAATCTGCTCTATTTTGACCCACAATGGGAAGCATCTCCTAGTAATTGTACATCTATTTTGACCCACAATGGATAGTTACAGAAATATATATTTAACAAGTATAGGCTGAAATTGAGAAGCAGCATGTACCTCAGATTTGGGGCTTCATAACCTGTAAAGAATTAAGACCATAAGAGATTGTCTATCAAAGAAGTTAATCCTTGTATCATAATAAATTAAACGTGGAAGTCGTTAGAATCATACTTAATTGTTCCATAACAAACATTTGTTATACATCCTGTTGTAAAACTCAAAGGAAACTAGGGGTAACTTGTAATAAGGAAATTGATTAACCTTCCAGACCATACATCCTGTTGCTGGGGGTCTAGACGTTGCTACTACAGTAATAGGCTAAGTTATCCCGTTGTTATTACAACCTCAATATGGGATAAAATAACACTACAATCACGAGATAACTAATCCAGGAATAGGTTATCCTCCAATTTTATTCCAACCAAACATCTAATAAACTATCTTAAAACTAATTTCGAGATTAGTTATTATCAAATGAGCCCTAACTACAGTATTAATCTTACCCCCAACCCAACAAATCAAAGGGGAGGTACATACCATAAACGTCGGAGACAAGGAGGATGGCGAGTTTGGAAGTGGAAGGACCAGAGACGTATGTGTTGAAGCTTCCAAGTTGTAACACACACCCATTTCCGCTGCTTGAGCTCAAAGCCGGTGGATTCTCGCAGCATTCACGCCCTGACATCTCTTGATCTCTACACGCTCAGTTGCAGTGGCCGAATACCACATAACCAGACAGATACGAGGGAGACGAATTTTGAGACGGAGCTTAAGATGACAAAAAATTGTTGGAATTAAAATTGGTGACTTTGACTAGCATAAGCCAAATCTTTTTTTAATTAGTGATTGAGATAATTAGGGTTGAAAATGTAGTTTTAAAATTTTTGAACTTCTAAGAAATATTCAAAACTTTGAGTTTTAAAAATAAGTTTGATCTAGCCCCCGCTCTTTTCTTTTCCTCTCTATATATGACAACTTGTATAGCAGTCATGGTTACTTCGCCCTCTCCCTAGTCTCTGGTTGTGGGAGAGACAAACGTCAATCCTAATACAAAAACACCCTATTCAGCAACCCTTAAATCACAACAAACGACTCAATATCTATTAAAATACGTACTAAACTCATTGAGTTTATTCATGGAGAATTTACTATGAGATTTACAATGAAAGAAAGGGAGCAGTTTGCTAGGGAACAATGTTTACATCAAGTAGTGATTATCAAATTTGCTTATGAAAAAATAATGTTATCAGAGTTGCGAAAGCTTTTACCAAAACAATTTGATGTTAAAAGAAACTGTAATATCAGACAACTTGATTTTCGTTACATTTTGATCATGTTTGATTTATATGAGGATTTTGTATAGGTTTTATCAAATTCTTATGAATATTTTAGGTTTGATGGCAAAGATTTGTTCAGAATTTTTCTATGGACGTCATCATTCAATCCTAAGGAGGAAACACTTAAAGTCTGGGTATGTATTTCATTGTCAGAGTTATGTACCGATCTCTTTGTGAGGAGGTCCTTAATATCGACAGCGGTAGGAAAGCCTATTGTGGTGTATAAAGCAACACAAGATCGAACTAGGTCAAGTATTGCTAGGGTTAAGACAATCCTAGGCATATTAGGTAATATTCAAATTGTGTAAGACTACAGTTTTTGGAGAAAGGATTGGGGTAAAATTATTGAACATTATCATAAAATTGTCTATGATAATCTTCCACTGTATTGCACTCATTGTCAATATTAAGGGCATGAAGAATAAATGTTGCTTATTGATGGGGAAAATAGTGTCTCGAGGTGATCGATTAGGTGATGATGGGGAAAATAATGATCTAATCTCAATGAAGTGTCTGTTGATGATCCTGAATATCTATATCTGCATCATAAAATGATGCAGCGTCAAATGACATCAGTACATGAAATGTACGGTATGTAATAAAGTTTTACTTTTCACATATTCCTTCTTCATCAATTTTTTTGTCACATTTAAAAAATTATTTTAACACCACAAAATTTACATTAGAACAAGCGAACTTCAAAACATAGGGATAGTTCACTACAATGTGAGTTTTATGCTTGAAATAACCTTATATTCTTTGAGGTAAGGAGCTTGCGTGGTTAGTTCAATTGAATCGATAAATCTTATTTATTGGAGAAAGGGGAGGAGAATATACCAAATAGATAATTGACTAATTTATTATCCTTGAGTGACTTGTTCACAATTTACTTTTTATTATTTAGTGTAGTTGAAAGATAGGTGAAATGATATTCTTATTCTTTTTTATCCCTCTTGAAAGGATTAATAAGGCAATATTAGAGGTATATTTCATATTGCAACTCCAATACAAGTTTTAGCACTGATGAAATTAAAGGTGCTTTCTGAGAAATTGCAACTTCAGTACGTGGTTGTAACACCTCGTAAACTAGTAGGTTAAACTAGAGCTAAATCGTGAGGGTTAACGTCAAGGAAAAGGGTTAGAGTCAAGGAAGGAGGGCAAGGGTCAAAATAGTGGGTTTAAGGCAGCCTTCTTTGGTGTAGGCACTGCCCCACCTACCACGCCCAACACTACGACTCATGGTCAAGACCACAGATCGTGGGAGGGCTAGGCAGTAGCCTTGCCAAAAATGCCTAAAAACAACCTCCCTCTTCACGAGCCACTTCATGGTTCGTGGTCAAGACCACGACGCATGGAAAGGCTTGTGGAAGGGAGTTGGTGGTGTGAGGGTCGAGAGAGATGGCTTAGCCACTGCCTCAAGGTCCACGAGAGGGACCACGACTCATGGTAAGCACCACGACTCGTGGAGCCCCTTGTAGGATTGCCTTGGGCTTGTGGGCTAAAAGACACATAATGCCAAGCCACTGTTTCAAGTCCACGAGTGGGACCACGGCTCGTGGTCATGACCATAGTTCGTGGGGCACCTCGTGGCACCTGGCAGCTCACTTAAAGTGAGGGGTGTTTTGGGGATTTCCTTTTTAAGTCCTATCAAAGTGAAGTTGTTTTGCCTTAATTTTATACACCTATATAAGTCTTTTTAAGTCAAAATACACCCATTCACCCCATTATTTCCCAAAACCATATCAAAACCCAAAAGTTCATCTTTTCCAAAAATTCTCCCTCTAGAAAACTCAAAGAAAAAGAAGAAGAAAGAAGTGGAAGCTAGGTTTTCTCCTCAAATTCGTTTGAATTCTTCACTAAGGTATGGTAGCTCTTCATTCATGGATATAATTCATCCATGGAGTCCCTCCAAATTCAATTTCAAAACTAGTGATTCCCCCAAAAGTTAGGGTTTGACTTCAATCTCATGGGTTCCTTTCAAAAACGTTTCTACTGATTGATTCATGATATGTTATGCATAAGTTGATGATTTCCTATGGTTTTTATGTTGAATTCCCCAAGAACCCATAAAACCCCATACTACTCAATTGTGATCTTGTGATGTGGGTTTGTTGATTATAGAAGAATGTTATGAAATTAATCTTGTAGTATTTGAATTATTGAATCATGTTATTGTCCATGTATAATGTAGTAATTATAGATGTGTTGAATTGACATGAGCTTTGACCTTTGAAAAGGCAAGATATGATATGATGCATGAATTATGAAGATTCTGTATATGCTTTAAGAACACTTTGAGAGGGAAGTGTCCATGATTATGAAAATGTTGTTGTGCCGATTGAAAGTCTATTCTCATGAGCACATGATGACCATGATGTGAAAGGTTTTCTCACAATATGATGATTCTAAGGTTGAAAGACAATTCTCACCTAATTGAATCTAATGTTATATGTAGACATGGACGGTGAAAGGTTATTCTCACGCATGATGTAATGAGCTATCTTAATGAAACATTTTATGACTTCATAAGTACTCTGTGGGATAAATTCTTAGCACCGAGTGGATATTGACTATGAGATAGAAACCTTTCCGTGAGAAATGCCAGATTTCTAGAAGCAATCTCTTGAGATGGAAACCTTTTCGTGAGAAAGGCCGGATTTCTAGTAGCAATCTCCTTATCCCATGAACTATGTGCCCCATAGGTCTTTAGCTAGTGGATCCACCTAAAAGCTAACATATAATGGTCTTACCTTAGGCAAGTAGGACAACCCTTTCCGGTGTGGGTAATACCAGATTCCATGTTTAACTCACACGGTCTATACCGGTTAAGGCTTATTCCCACTATGGCAACATTATGAACAAGAACATGAATTATGAACTATGGTTACTCAAGAAGCTTTACTTAGCATGAGTGGGATTATGGGATCTTATTCGTGCATTGCACAAGTAGGCTTTGAGGGTACTTATGGTATGTTTCTCCTATGGTATGATGATTTATGTACGAAATATGATTTATGACTTATGATTTCACAATGTATTCATGATGAGTTTCAAACTTGGCAAATGGCACACTTTTAACTAAAATGTCCCTTTTTGCATGTTTTCATGATTTTACGCATGACTATCATACTTGGTGCATTTTTGTGCTAACCCATATTTTCCTACATTTTCCCCAAGTGTAGGGTCCGGTTCTCAAGGTGGTCCCTATTGTGGCTAGAGCTTGGATTTGTGTCATTTCTCCTTGTGTGTGGTGAGTCCTCATGGTTTGAGGACGGATGATATATTTTGTCACGTCCTGAGCCTACACCCTAGACGTAGCTGGCACTCGAGAACCATTGCTGGCTCCAAGAGAATCCTTGGCCTAGCTTACTTACTAAGCGGAAGACTTAATTCAACAAAGACAAGTCTAAGTAATAAACTGGAATGTTATAAAGGAAACATTCAACTGGCCATTAAGGCAAACTTAAGTCTCAACAAAAGTTAATGACAATGAAAAGACTAAAGAACTAACATCTGACTGTCTATGAAGACTCTAAAACAACTGAGATGGATGTCGGGACAAACCCCACCACATCCTAATGAACTATTGAAATAACTAAAAGCAATAAAAAGGAGTCCTCCGAAATGCAAAGAGACTCACCAACTGACTCAGGAGTGCTCACTGGATCAACGATGCGCTGGATGCCGGTCCTAGTTACTTGTGTCTGCATCATAATAAGATGCAAGACAACTAGCATCAGTAAATTGAATGTATGCGAGTTGGAATGCTAAACATAACATAAGCTTGACTGGAATCTGAAGAACTTACCTGGCTCAACTCAACTTAACATAACTGAACTCATTTCAATATAAAGCAGTTTAAAACAAGTGCAATATAAAGAAAAGTTGTTTAAAACATGATGTCAACTCTGTGTGTATGCAAAGATACACTAAAACTCTGAAATGTATGCAAAAAGACAATAAACTGTGTATATAAGAATACAATTACTTTTGTGGGAGTTTCTCTAACCGACAACCATTACGTAAGAGCAATTGTGATGATACAACGTTTTGCCTCACGCTACCAAGGCCGTCCTATACCTTGCCGGGGGTATAGAACCTAAACTACTAAGTGGATCCACTACTCTATGCTAAAAAATACTAAAGGAATCATTTAAAGAGTATGACCCTTTTCTACCCGTGATGGCTACATGGTTTATGGGGCTGTGAGTTGTCTGAACTCTCCCCCATATCGGTGCTCAATACTACTCCCAAAAATATAATATTAGCTCTTATGTTTAAAAACATACTTCTTTCTGTGATTTGAGATTAGTGCTCAAAAA
>JAJONS010010403.1:0-28753 GCA_029582315.1 Solanum tarnii x Solanum tuberosum | reverse complement strand
AGGCATTGGTGAAGTTGTTGTATAATGTTGGAATATTGTATTATTGTGAATTGAGGCCATGAAGGGCATTATATGAGTGTTATTATATTGTTGTATTATTATACACATATGAGGCTATATGTAAAGTCCTATATGAAGCTATATGTAAAGTTTGTGTGAAGCTATAATGTGAAGATGTTCTCATGGTATTAATTTCATATTGTATAAAGTGTTATTATGCTAATGTGAAAGCTTGTTTCTCTTGAAATGATGATATATGGTGATGATGGACTATGATGAGTCTTTATAAGATGATGTTGTAGCTCATATGCTAGACTTGAGTATCTTGTCTTGTGTCATGAAAGCTTGATTATATTATATGAATGCTTGGTTGGGCTATGACTTAGTAATGGAGCTCTTCCTATGAATGCTAAAAGAGGAATTCTAGGCCAAGACTTGAATTGGTAGACTTAAGCATAGTGCCTTTTTCATGAGTCTAGCTTTCCTAAGTAAATGTATAACCTTGAAGGATAGGCCTTAGGGTGATGTTCCCTTCTTGAGTGAAATGATAGACTTAGAGATGGATGGAGTCGGAACGGCATGAGAATCCTTATCTAAGAAAGTCAAATGAGCTATCCTTATGAACCTAGATTGTCTATGACTAAGAAATGGGGCATTTCTTGGGAAGAGGTACTATGAGTTGGTTGAACTAGAAAAGGAACCCTCTCTAATACATATGTGATTTAATACTCTATGGAAACCAAGGCTAAGAACCGAGTGGATGTGGTTAGGATGGTGGCCTAGTTGAGCATAAGATTAGGCACAATGAACATCCTTGGACATCTCTTAAACCATGTGCCAACATGGTTGCTTTTAGTTCTAGCCTTGGCAAGTAGAACAACCTCCACGGAGCAGGATAGACTTTGGATTCCATACCTTGCTAGTGTGGTCTATGTTGGTTAAGGTGTATTTCCATCATATGGGAAGTGCACTCTAGTATTGGATAGGTTCTACAACATGTAGGTAGTAGTATGGGATGCTATCTACACATGGCACGAGTAGGCTTAGAAGATGCTAAAGTGAGTTCCCTAAGCCTTAGGGCTATTATGTGATTGTCCCCTATATGTTTGTGTGTCTCTTAAATGGTTTTATAAAGAATGTTGACTTGTCATCCTTTTAATATGTTGCATATTTCTCTTATATTAAGGAAATGAACTATTTAGCATGTTGTATTGAAATGTAAAGGTTCTTGTCTATTGTGGCCTTGAGGAATACTTAGGTGTGCTTGAAGAGGTTGTATGGGTGGCCACTTCATGTTTCACTTAGGTGTGTCTTAGGGTAACTTTAGATGGAGGTCCTAAGATCATGAAATGGCTTATTTGACTAATATGTTTATGTGTCGTATATTAGTACTACTTATGCATGATGGCTTGTGATAGGAAGCATGATAAGTGGTAAGTTCACGTTTGGTGGCCTTAGGATGATGCCTTAGTGAGGATGGTGGTATGGGACACTATACATACATTGCACAAAGTGTTGTCCAAAGGTTACTTGAGGTGGATGGCTTAAGGTGAAGGAATGGGTTATGTGTAGAGTATGTGGTAAAGTGGTTAATGACTTGCATGTTGGTTAGGGTTGAGTATTGTGACTCTTATACTTGTATTTTCATGAAGTTTTACCAAATGACACAAAATCATGTTTCTCCAATAATGTCCTTTTTAGCATGTTTTTGCATGGTTTCCATACTTAGTACTTAATTGTGCTAACCCCTTTCTTTCCTTTTTGACTAAAGTGTAGGGATTTGGAGATGTTGATATTCCATGGTTGATGGATAGGTTTCTAAGGTGTTTGAAGATGAAGACTTAGTGAGTCCTCATAGATTCGAGGACAATACCCAACATGTTCCTCTTTATGTCTTTTTAGTATTGTTTTAGTTGTGTATGGGCTTAGTCCCGATTGTTGTACTCTAAAGTATTAGATGTTTTTGAGACATCATGTATAAAGTCTATAAAGTCTTCCGCTTGTTATTTAATGAAAGTATCTTCGTGTGTGAAGAAAGTTTTTAATTCCCTATGGTTTTTAGTGTCTATGTGATGAATGAATGCTAAGAGGCTTGTATTAGACCTCCGAGAGGTCGAGTACACCGGTTACGACTAGGGGGTGCTCTTGAGTCGTGATAGTTGCCTCCACAGAAGCTCCTTAGTTAACGTCGTGGCATGACTCAAGTCTCCACTTAAATTCCATTTGTGGGGTTTGCCTTATTTTCATAAGGTAACCCTTCTTTTGGCTCTGGGTAAAGACAAGACAAGACTTGGTTCATTTGGGACTCTATTAGCTGAATGAACATGGAACGCAAGGTTGTCATCTGATTTAGCATTAAGACATTCTCTTTTATCTCCTCCAACACTCGGTCATGCTCTTTGACTTTGCATAGGATGAGTGAGAGGACCTCTTCAATTTTCCCACCTTCTTCCTTCTTCGTCCTTCGACGCTCGTGAGGGGGGATGTACCTGTCCTTCTTTTTGGACACTTCCTCCAATTCCATGACTTTCTTGGCCAAGACATCCAGTTGAGTCAACACTATGGCCAATTCTTGGTCTTTTTCTGTCTCCTTGTTAGTCTTAATCGTGCCACCAAGTAGTCGGGCTACTGTTTCATAGGGTTGTTGTGTCAAACAACCTAAAAAGAGTTGATCAGTTGCGCTTCTATTTTCGGGACCAAGACCTCTCTAGAAGCATTCTAGAAGCATCTTTTCTGGAAGTCCATAAGTTGGGCATTGCTGCAAAAGGTCCTTAAATTTTTGCCACAACTCATAAATGGTCTCACCCTCCAATTGCTTGAAGGTTAGGATGTCATCCCTGAGACTCATCAATCTCAAGGGAGGGTGATCTATTTGATCACTGTTGCTACCAGATAAGCTCAATTTCTCTGCTCAACAAGCAACACAAAAACCAAAACTAAAAGTAAGTACATTCAACTATAACTAATAAGAACAAAATTCAGCTTAACCAAAGAATATTAACAAACACCACTCCCCGGCAGCGGCGCCATTTGGATTAATAACGTTTCAAAGACACTTCATCCAATTCTAAGCGTCAACGATCGTTAGTTAGTAATATAACCCAACTAAATGAGTTGGGGTCGAATCCCACAGGGAGTGATAGGATTCAATAGCAAAGTACGAATATGTTCAAGTCAATCATAGGTATATACATTGTCAAAGAAAAACATAACTCCAATTAAAGGGTGACACAAGTGTCAAATAACAGGGGGGGTTTTGATTGAAATTATCAACTACAACAACATCAAATAACACAAAGTAACAAGTAATGAGAAGAGTTTTGGGGATGTGATTGGATTATAGTCTAAGGTAGACAAACGGGTAATTGCAATTGTTAGTAAATAGCTGAAAATTAGTGAATAAGCTAGACTTTAATGGGGATAAACTTTCTCTCGAACAATTTACCCCAAATCAAGTTGGTTTCTCTCGAACACTAACAAGCAGCAAATAAGAACAACCTACACTTTATTCCATTCACTCTCTTGAGCTGAATGTGTGGAAAAGGATTTAGGATTCACTCTCTCGAGCTGAACCCATGACAACCCAATACCCACAGACTATCAATTCAATAATCTTGGTTTTAAAACCTCTCTCTCGAGCAGGACAAAAACACAAAGGTAGAGTTGCATTTGCAACTACAACCCTTTAAATTAAACCATAATTACTGATTGAAATCACTTCTAAACAACATTTAAACTATCAATTAGAAATACCCATAAGCTAAATCAACCCATAATCACATAATCACACCCCAAGAATTGGGGTTTTAGCTAGACATCATAAAAAGATAGAAATTGTTACCAAATTGTGTTTTCATCAACTGGGTAAGATTAATTTCGTCTTTACAAAGGTCCAAATTGAAGAATGTCAAAGACCCACTTCCAATTTCTCAAAAATGGAAAATTTCAATTCTTCAAAGCTGAAGAAAAGTTTGTCTCAAAACTCAGAGTTCCAACTCAAAAAATGATAAAAATGCTATATTATGAAAACTAATTTTTATACTAAATATTCAAAAATGCATTTATAGTTGCCAAAAATATGTTGCGAAGGACCATTCCACGTAGTAAGTTGGGATTGCCAATCAACTCGGCGATCCACCCTTTGGTCTGTTCCATTTCCTTTTTGCTTTGGCCTTCAGCATCCTCAAGTTCTGTAACATTGGGCAATCCAACATTGCATCGCAGAACCACTCGGTGACACGTCAACTACTCATTTCTTTGTCGACTTGATTTTCGCCTTCAGGGCTTGGCACACTAGAACTTTAGGTGAGATAATAGCCACTCGGTGACTCGCCCAATGTATTAAGCAATCAACAATCCTTTTCTTTCTTTGTTCTTTTAGCTGCCTTATTCCTTTTTGCGCATTAGTGTCCATCCTTCATTCCTAAATCCATATACCTGAAAATCAAGGATTTTACATCAGTTATTGGCACAAAACAAGCATTTGAGGACACGAAATCTATCCAAATAAAGCCCTAAATGAGTCCAAATCATGGACTCATCATACAGCACGATAGAAATGGACAGTTGAAGGTTGGAAAAAGAAGACAAAATTTTTCTATCATAAGGGATGCAGGCTACTGGTCCCCTGAATCCCGCCACAGTGGCCCAAATCCCGCCACAGCAGGATGAGGGATGTCGGTATAGCAGAATTAAGGCCGCCAGAGCGGCCTTTATCTAGGACGAACAACAAGCGCGATCATGGCGCCTCTTCATCCAAAAACCTTTATTTTCGACAGAATTTCAGCAGATTAGAGTATATAAACTATCCTAGAACCTAAATAAGCAATTATTTCAGCAAAATAACTCCTAAATACCCCTCAAATTTGAGTTTTAAGTGAAGAAACCTTCCAACTTGCCCCACCCATTTTTGTAGTAATTCAACCATGTTTTTACGAAATCCTTATGTCCAGGACGTTGTGGAGACGTTGGGTACGTAAGGGAAGTGCCCATGCTACATTTAAAATATCAAACAAGCAACCCATTTCATTTTCAAAAAACTACCCCCAAAAACCTATTATACCCAATCTATTAGTGTCATGCAATAATTGTTAGTTAAGTGTTGAAGTGAAGAGAATAGGGAGCAAGATCCTTACCTTAGAATTGACGTCCAGAAGCAAAATGAATTGAGAGGGTTTTTGGAGAGAGTTTGAGTAAGAAAATGGGAGAAATGCGGAAGAAATTTCACCCTTTACTACCTCCCGATCTCCCGCTTCAGCAGGAGATCCCTCACAACAGTGGCCCTGCATTAGCGGAAGGGTTGCCGCCCAGGCGGGGTCAGGCTATGAAAATTGGACGCATTTTTTCGATCTAGGTTGGTTCAAATTCTTCTAATCCTTGAGTATAAAACCTTTCGTGTACCGATTATCCAAAGAGTCATCGTTCATCGTGATCCTGTAGTGGATAAATTCTTAGCTTAGAAGTACTCTAAATTAGGGTGTGTGACGATCAATATATTAGTCGTTCGGGGACGAACGAGGGGTAAATTGGTATCTATCGTAACGACCCGAACTGTCGTTATTTAGGAAAAGAAAAAATTTTGGAAAATTACAAGGCCAATGTCTCGCCAAGGCGGGACATATGCCGCTAGGGCGGCAGCACTAGGGTAGAGTAAGTTGGTGCCAAAGAGGAATAGGTGAGACAGAATGTAAATAATGTGAAATCCTATTTCCTCCTTCCTAAAATACCTAAATTAGTCGTAAAACACTCTAAAACCCCCAAAAAGCTATTCCAAGCTTGGGAAAGAGGGAGGGAGAGATTTCTAGCGTGAAAATGTCGATGGATTGTGGATTTCTAGTCAAGATCACCGTCACGAATCCTGGAAACAAGAATCAAAGACCATAACTCCGTGCAGCTATTTCGCGCCCAAGTAGGCTAGGTTTTATGAATTGAGTAGTTATAAATCTGTGTTCAGTGCGTAATATATGTAAATCAATGGTAAGATTATGCGTAGGCCCTCGTGTACCGAATGAAATATGGTTAAATCCTAGGAAGAAGCCTTAGATGATGAACTAGGGTTAGGTATGGTTGAATTAATGCTTACATGATATGCGTGGATGAGCGGTTCATTGGTGATGGTTGTGATTATGTGATTATGGGTGGTAGATATGTTCTTTCTCCTTGTATTACGTGCACGTATGTGAACGAAGCCTGTTGATCACACCTAATGTGAATCAGTATGAATGAAGAACTATATGCTATGAATCACCTCTTGTTGTATGATTGTGATAGTGATTGTGGATCGGGTGTTGCATTCTGACACACTCACTTGGATCGATTGCCACGTTCTGGCATAAATATGGGATCGGTTGCCACGTTCCAGCATAATATTTGGATCAGGTACCACGTCCCAATATGCTAACAGTTTGGGTTTAGGTTCCATGAGAGGACCAATGATTTGATATAACTGTGATGATTGAGAATTGTGAAATTGAATGTGGTTCGTAATGATAATGATATTGTGATTTCCTGGAATGGTTATATGTTTATGAGGACTTAAATCCGACTGTTCTTTTGTGTCGAGTGAACTTGTTGCGTATAGTGTTATCAAATGAATGGGAAAGTTCAAGGTTTCAAGGGTCGAATAATTAATGGCAAGAAAGGGATGTCCGTAGGTTACAAAGGAGATTTGTGGTCGGTGGTTGGGAAGCTAGATATAATGTACTATGAGGTAAGGGTTGGGTGATAGGAAGAGAAAGTAAGGGTATGTCATCGTGAGTGGCTAGTCAGATTGTTGGTAGCTGTATTTGTGGACTCTTCTATGCGTTAGGATGCTTTTGGGCTAAGATCAAGAACCTAGTAAGTAGATTGACTAGTAAGATGGTTAGTAGTAAGGGTATTAGTGTAATTTGGAGGTATTCGAGAGAGTGAAAATGTGGAGAAGCGAGGGGCTTATTGCACATTCGTACTAGTTGTTTCCTTATATTATGCGGTGGGCATTGGGTTGATCGATGATGCTTACCAATACGTGCGGTTTGTACTGATACTACTCTTGCTATGCCTTTTTGGGCATAGTTTGGATGCAGGGTTGGTGATGTTTCATTATGTGAAGACGAAGAAATCTCTAGCAACTTCTATTTTCCCTTCCGCATGGTGGGAGCTATGTCATTTATTATTATGCCCAGTTTGTACTCTTAGTAGCCCTTGTACCTATTTAGACTAGATCCTTGGGGTGTTAATTATTTTACAAGTCTTAACCAAATTGGTGTTAAAAAGTCCCTATTTATAAGATTTCGTTAGTACATTTTAATTATGTTCTATCTTTCTTTCCGCATGTTGTAACTATTGGGATAAGAGGGTTCTCCTACTTAGGTTGTAGTATGTAAGTGCCCGCACGGCCCGGTGGGTTGGATCGTGACAAGTTGGTACCAAGTAAGTGGAGGTATAATTGAAGATCTGCATACCATATAAGCTCTCCACCACTGCTTGGCCTCACCTTGAAGTTGAAAAGTCACGAACTCAACCCCATGTTGATGGACAATTCCCAACTTATGAAGCCTCTCATAGCAATCTAAGATAAACTCATAAGCATCCACACTCTTAGAACCAAGAAATACAGGAGGCTTTAGCTTCAAAAACTTAGTAAACATGTCATGCTCATTAGTAGTCATAACAGAACCCAACAAAAGAAGGAAGAAAGCAGTATTACCTACATTCCCACCCACCTTGGGCGTAGTGGCAACAAAAGGAGGATTGGCGGGAGCTTGAGTTGCTTGAACAGAAGGAAGCACTTTAGGACCAACCAACCCTTTCAAGAATGACATGATAGGTTGAGCTAACATTGGGTCTATGGGAGGAACACCAGTAGTCTCAGCCTGCACCTCTTCCTCTTGTCCAACCTTCTCAACATTTTCAACCTCAACATTCTCTTCTATCTCTTCATGATGCATAGGAGGGGCCTCATTTTGGGGAGCACTTTCGACCGGTACCCCATCTCTAGTAGGTGCCACCCTTCATCGGCCTCTACCCCTAGCTCTTCCTCTATCCCTGCCTCGACCACAACCTCTTGCTGCAGATTCCTCAGCTGGAGCATTGATAGGAGCTACGGGCCTTTCAAAGTGGGTATCAAAGCCTAGGTTCGTTGACCTCGATGTACCAAAACAAGTCTAGTAGAGTCTTTCAAAATAGTATAGGGATGCATTTACTTTTGTTTGAGAGGATATAGGACTTTAGGAAATCTCTCTGTCTTCTCTTGTCTCCTTTTGTGCTATAACTTGATTCCAATTGGTATTTGTCGATTCAAATTGGTATCTAACACTCTTCACTCTTCTGTCCGCAGATGGTTAACACTAGATACAATGGCGTCAGGCCCGTAGCTCCCGTCAATACTCCTGCTTAGAAATCTATAGCGAGAGGTCGCGGTCGAGGCAGGGGTAGAGGAAAAGCTAGGGGTAAAGGTCGAGGAAGGGTGGCGCCTACTAGAGATGGGGTACCAGTCGAAAGTGCTCCCCAAAATGAGGCCCCTCCCGTGCATCATGAATAGATAGAGGAGAATGTTGAGGTTGAAAATGTTGAGGAGGTTGGATAAGAGAAAGAGGTGCAGGCTGAGACTACCGGTCAACAGATCATGTCATTCTTGAAAGGGTTGGTTGGTCCTGGAGTGCTTCCTTCTGTTCAAGAAACTCAAGCTCCCACAAATCCTCCTATTGTCTTCACTACGCCCAAGGTGGGTGGGAATGTAGGTAATGATGCTTTCTTCCATCGTTTGTTGGCATTTGTTATGACTGGTAATGAGCATGAAATGCTGACTAAGTTTTTGAAGCTAAAGCCTCCTATATTTCTTGATTTTGAGAGTGATGATGATTATGAGTTTATCTTAGATGTGTGTAAGTTGAGGACCAAAGAGATTAAGTCAGTGAAAGTTCAATGGAATCATCGTCCAGTTAGGGAAGCTACTTGGGAAATCGAGAGGAACATGAGAAACAAGTATCCCCAATTGTTCGTTGATTCAGGTACTATTTCATCCCTTCTTTAGCCTATTTTTCCTAAGTTTTGTCACTTGGGGACGAATGATGGGTAAATTGGTATCTATTCTAACGACCGGGTTCCGTCATTATAGAAAAGCCAATGGGGAAATTTTTTGGGTCGAAAAACTTTTTCGTAGTAACTTGGAATTTTCCAACCTAGTCCAGATTTGGATGAAATCGGAGTCATTAAGGTGTAAGGAAATTTGGTAACAATCACGTGACTTATTTATGATTTTGATTACATGAGTAGTTAGATAAGACGTTAAGGAATTCGTACGACTTTATGGAATTGAATTCGGGTGAGTAGAACTCCCGAAATTGATCTTAGCGTGAACGGTATTTTTTGAGCATCATTGGTTAAAGGTGTGTTGTGAAATGGGGGTCTTGGAATTATTAAATAGCTCACTGTTTCGTGCAAGCAGCTTTGGCGATGATTTTGGTCGCTGTGGCGGGGCCGCTATAGCAGGGTAAGGCCGTTGTGGCGGGCCCAACGTGATTTAAGGTCGTAAATAAACCCCAAAACGTCTTTATGCTGTACTTTTCAATTTTTAGAGCTAAGGAACGAATTCTAGGCGATTCTTGACAGTTTTCCACCATTCTTAAGGCTAAAGGTAAGATTTTAACTCCCCGAATCCATTTTTTGATCCGTAGAACGTAATCTAATTTGTAATTATCGATGGGGGAGGGTTTTGATCTTGAAACTATGGTGGAAAAAGTCTTAGTTTGGATACTTGGGATCATAGGTTTGATTTAGGGTTCATAGGATTGTTAGTAATTCGGGTAATTAGTGATTGTTTATTGATTCCCATATTATATTGATTGTTTGTAGACCAAGAACAAGTGGAACGAATCCGGAAAGGGAAGGATCAAGTTTCTTAGGGTTTCAAGCTTGTTTCGAGGTAGGTGATGGTTGTGATTCTATGATTGTGTGATGTGTGTTTGTTCTTGCTTCATTATGATATATGTATATATGCGAATGTTGCATTATTAAACACATTAGTTGTAAATGAGGAAATATGAATGATGAATGCCATGAATCATGACTTAATTGTATGATCTCTAGAATATACTTGTGATTGTGATTGTGTCTAGTTGAATGGATCGAGTGTTGCATTCCAACACACTTACTGGATCGGTTACCACGTTCCAGCATAATTATGGGATCGGTTTCCACGTTCCGAAATAATCTTTGGATCGGGTACCACGTTTCGGTATGCTAACTGTTTGGGTTTGGGTTCCATGAGAGGACCAATGATTTGCTATACTTGTGTATATTGAGAAATGTGAAATTGTACCTTGTTTGTAAATGTTGATAATATTGTGTATGTTCGGTATATGTATGTGATGATATTGTTGTAATAACTTACTAATGTTGCACTTAGTGGGATAGCCGCGTGATCCTACCAGTACACTGTGGTTGTGTACTGATACTACACTTGCTCTTTCTTTGTTGAGTATTGGGCATCTTCAGGAGGCTATTGACATACCTCGTCTAAAAGATCAGTGATCACTTCGAATTCAATGGTGAGCTAGTTCTTCCAGGCTGCCATGAGTTCTTCTTTCGTCTATGTCCACCATTTCGGACATAAACTTTTCTAGTTAGTTATTAGTTCATTAGTTTGGGGTTGTATCCCTTCTTGTTGAACTTTAGATTTTTGGTACATTGACTTTCAGGTTCTAGGTGTATTTTCCACAATTGTTTAGTTGTTAGATCTTTTGGAAGTTTATGGGAACTTCAATTTTTAGCTATTATTCCTGCTTTGGTATCCGTACATGCTTTAGTTTTTAGTTAGTTGCTTGGTTTGGGTTGTGGTAGTGGTTCTCCCATCGGAGGGTTAGTGTGGGTACCAATCACGACGATCTGGGTCGTGACACAACTATACTCAGTTTATTATGAAAACATACAATAGTCTGTCCAATACTTTTATAGATTGATTCTAACGTCACATAATCCAAGTATAGGCTTATCATCTTTCATCTTTTCTAGAAAAACACCGTAATTTTCTGCAAAATCTTCTCATAAAGTAATAGTTGTATGCTCCATGCTGGGTTATTAGTTAGAAGCAAAATGTCAATACTTCACCATATCTCAATATTAATGGTAGTTTAGGCATCTTCAAAACATATTGCTCATTTGTAACAACTATCTCCCGTCTCTTGCTATATTCTTTTTCAATGAGGGGTTTCATTGAAACTAAAACGCAAATCAAATCTTAGAATAGGTTATGTAAATAAGTGATAGTGATAACGTAATGGAGCATGAAATTAAATAACAAATTATTTGGGTGGACAGTTACCTAGAATAGCACCATTAGGTAATTTATCGACATGATCCAATGATATAAAGCCAATAGAGAATCTGTGTGTTGAAACCTCAATGTCAGTCACCTTTATGATTATGTTATCTGTAAATGCCAATTCAACTTCTTTATGTATGGAATAGTAGTTGGGGTTGACGCGATCTAAGCGTCCTTTAGCAATGTAGTAACTCTTATTTGCTTTCAAGGAGTCCTTCCATGTTTCTATATGTTTATTAAATAGTGTTGCTTGAATTTTTGTACCTAGTATTGTGCAAAGGGGTGGGGTATAAGTACAATAAACATGAACGATAAAAAATAAGGTAAGTAAAAATGTCAATGTTATTACCTCTTCGTTAACTAATATTATTGTTTTGAAAGTCCCTTCATGCCTTGAATTCTTGTAAGGTATTATTGAACCCCTTCAAATCACTAAGACTCTCATCAATGAATTAACAGACTGTTTTTGTATCTTGTTTATCGGTACATTCCATTTTGCTAGTTCAATTTTAGTCATCGTGTGGACTGGAGCTTGATGACTACCATTGGGAGATAAGAGTGACAATGTTAATTCTAGGTGTTATTGTGTATTAGTACCACTGATGAGGGAGATAAATGATCGAAATCTGCATGATTAGGCAGGAATTTGATGCATAAAAGAGGGTATCATTAAGATGTTAATTGCAGCTAAAATAAGGTTACAAGTAACATATATATGTAAAGTATGTGTGTAAAATTGTCAGGGAACTGTATGTGAGCAAGTTAACCAATAATAGGTTGTATAAGTAATGCTTCATGGGGAAGAAACAAAGTTGATTAGTGGTGTAAAGTATGTGTTTTCAATTTCCAGGGGACTGTATGAAAGCAGGTGAACTAATAAATATATATTTGCATTAATAAATATATTTATCTAAAATTAAACTAATACAAACTTCAACTGGCGTTATTACAAGTCATGTGAACTTTTGTTTGTCTAAAATACTGAAATATTAGGAAATAGTAAATAAGTAAAAAAAAAAAGGGCAATGTTTATATAGTAATAACTATTTTGAGGCAAATATCCTGAGAGTCTAAATCACATAAGTAATATTGATAAATAAAGTCATTCATTTGTCTTGAGCATCAAACACATATCGTCACAATTCTCTAAATTTTGGAAAAATATATTCAGATGCATATATCTACATCACAAGAGAAATTGTTAACAAAATCAAATGAATTTAGACTACATCGTCGTGTTAACTTAATATATTGGAACATTACATACTAATGTATATATTAAGCAAAAAAATAATTATCATATCATAAAAATTATATTATTTTCCTCAAGTACTCGAGGTTATGGAATAAACCCTCTTAGGCTAGATCGACCTACTTCATCAGAATAGTGGTACCTCATATTCAGCTAAACTTTGAACTCACTCAACGACAATAAATCACACAATTTTTTTTAAAATGCAAGAAGAAGAAGAAGAAGAAGAAGAAGAAGAAGAAGAAGAAGAAGAAGAAAATGTGGTTGGAAAATGAGAGGAAGTCCGTCTATTTATAGTCGAAGAAGAAAAAAATGTGGTTGGAAAATGAGAGGAAGTCTGTCTATTTATAGTCAAAAAAGGGTAGTATGAACAAATATTTTTTGTGTCTTATCTAAAAAATCATGACCTTTCCGAAAAGTCACAACACTTTGGAAAAGTCACAACATTTTGAAAAGTCACAACTCTTTGGAAAAGTCACAACTTATTGAAAAAGTCATAACTCTTTGGAAAAGTCACAACTCATCGAAAAATCACAACCTTTTGAAAAAAGTCACAACTTATAAGAAAAATCACAAGTCATCGAAAAAGTCACAAACTAAGTTAGGAATATTATAGTAATTTAATATTCAAGTTAGGAGTTCATGTTTTTAAGGTAATATAGATGGATAGATAGATATATAGATATAGATGTATTATTTTTATAACAGTTTTGTAAAATATTAATATTTTAATGGAGTTATTAAATCTAGTTATGCCGACAAATTATTATTATATGAGATAGACATTATTAGAAATATTTTTTTTATTAATTATGATATATTGAAAGATCTATATATATTTTATCAAAAATCTATGTAATATCCGGATGCATATAATGAGATAAATATTATAGTAATCATTAAGTGGATGATGTGGACAATTATTGTTCATTTAATAGTTGGCTATATATAAAAGTGTTGTAAGTGTTGTAAATGGATTAATGATTGTCCATTATACCCTTCTTATGCCTATAAAAGGCATTGTAACTTGTATGGAAAAACACATAAAATAAGAAAGATACATAGTTTCCTATTTTATCTCTCTACTACATTCTTCTCTTCTTGGTTGTTATTAATTTAATTTTAGTACTTAGTCTTTATTTTATAACACGTTATCAGCACGAGACTCTACCATCTCAAAGTTTGAAGACTAAATTTGAAGACTAAGGTATCATTATTTTTCTTCTTTTTATTATGACTAATCTTACCAAACTTGAGTTCATTGCCCTTCATAGTTCGGGCATAAACTACCTTTCATGGGTACTGGATGTTGAAATCCATTTAGATGCAATGGGTCTTGGAGACACCATTAAAATTGAAAATAAAGCATCAAAATAAGACTGTGCTAAAGCAATGATATTCTTACGTCATCATATTGACAAAATTTTGAAAATTGAATATCTCACAGTCAAAGATCCACTCGTTCTGTGGAATAATCTAAAATAAAGATATGACCATTTGAAGATGGTCATTCATCCAAAGGTACGATATGATTGGATGCATTTAAGGCTACAAGACTTTAAGTTTATTTATGAGTACAATTCTGCCATGTTCAGAATTACTTCTCAATTGAAATTATGTGGAGATACGGTTAGTGATGTTGATATGATGGAAAAAATGTTCTCCACATTTCATGCCTCGAATGTGCTTTTACAACAACAATATCGAGAAAAGGATTTCAAGAAGTATTCTTAACTGATTTCTCATCTTTTTGTGGCTGAACAAAATAATGATTTATTGATGAAAAATCATGAGAATCGTCCTATTGGATCTACACCATTTCCTGAATTGAATGAGGTGTAGGCCCACCACGCTGGGCGTGGAAGAGGTCGTGGACATGATCGTAATTATGACCAAGAGCGAAATCCTTTTCTAGGTGTTAATCATTCACCAAAGAAAAATCACTATCAGAGGGGAAAAGGAAAAGATGAGAAACGTGAAACAGTTAAAACAAATTGTTTTTGATGTGGTGGAAGAGGTCATTATGCACGTGATTGTCGTACTCCTAAACATTTGGTTGAGCTTTACCAAGCATCACTAATAAAGAAGGATAAAAATCCTGAAGCTAATTTTATCACTGATCATGCTGACATCACACACTTGGATGTAGCAGATTTCTTCACACACCCTGAAGGAAAAATAGATCACTTGATTGGTGACGGTTCGGTGGATATGGAAGAATAATCATGGTTGATATTTGCTAATAATAATATTATTAATATTTGTTGTTTTGTACTGGTCATATTGTGAAAAATAAATAATTAAAGTACTCATGTTTATCCATGTATATTAATTGAGTCCCTTTTTAAAACATTTATGAAAATGTGAGTTGAAATTTTATAATAATTTGAAGATGAATTGAAATATATTAAGATAATATTTTCTTCTTATCATTTAAGTGAAAGTAAATGCACTATCTAAGCACTATCTAAATAAAGTAAGTGGAAAACTAACTTTTTCTTTTGTCATGTCTTTCAAGAAATTAAACAATTATGTTAATACTTATTTTAGACATAATAAACTAAACTAAAGTTTAGTGTTAAAGGTTTGGGTGATAAATATCTCGTGCATTATTAGTACATGATCATTATAATGATTCAAATGTCATTTTAACACTTCCATTATTTCTTATATTTTATAAATTATTTAATAAAAGATAATTAATGATTTAATATAAATTTATTTAATTACTTTGGAAGATATGGATAATTCTCCAAGCAAATTATCAAATTATGAAGACGTTTGCTTGATTGATTCTGGTACAACACACACGATATTCAAAAATGAGAAATATTTTTCTCATTTAAATATGGGCAATAATGTCTCCGGGCAGACATATGTTGTAGAAAAATTCACAGCCTTATCTTCTGGATTGTATTGAACAAAAATTAGTGCAATTGAGGCACATTATATAGTAAATCGGGGGTTTACTAATTCCAATACCTTCGTACTTTGGCATGATTGTCTGGGACATCCTGGGTTTATAATGATAAGACGAATCATAGAAAATTCAAATGGGCATCCATTAAAGAATTTGAAAATTCTTTTAAATGATGAATTTTCTTGTAATGCATGTTATCAAGGCAAGTTAATTGTGAGACCATCACCAACAAAGGTCAAAATTGAGTCTCTTGCGTTCTTGGAACGTATAGATGGGGATATTTATGGACCTATTCACCCACCAAGTGGGCTATCTAGATATTTTATGGTCGTGATAAATGCTTCTTCTAAATGGTCTCATGTGTGCCTATTGTCATCTCGCAATTTGGCATTTATAAAATTGTTGGCACAAATAATATGATTACGGGAACAGTTTTTTGATAATCAGATTAAGTCTATTCGCCTTGATAATGCTGCAGAGTTTTCATCCCAAACATTTAATGATTATTGTCTATCTATTGGGATAAGAGTTGAACATTATGTAGCTCATGTTCACACTCAAAATGGTCTGGCTGAGTCATTAATTAAATGACTGCAGTTGATAGCAAGACCAATACTTATGAAAATTAAGTTGCCCACTTCTGTGTGGGGTCATGCAATTTTTCATGCTACAACACTTATTCATCTCAGACCGACAAATTATCATAAGTTTTCCCCATTGCAATTGATTTTGGGTCAACAACCTAATATATCTCATCTAAGAATTTTTGGATGCGCTGTATATGTGCCGGTAACACCACCATATCGCACTAAAATTGGACCCCCAAGAAGGTTAGGAATATATATTGGGTTTGAATCACCCTATATTATTCGCTACCTTGAACCACTAACTGGAGATATGTTCACAACCAGATTCACAGATTGTCGGTTTGATGACATATTTTTCCCAAAATTAGGGGTAGAAAATAGTGAAATTAAAGGAGAAATTTTGTGGAAAAATCCATCATTGTCTCATCTTGATCCTCGTACTTCCATTTGTGAGCAAGAAGTACAAAAGATCATTCATTTGCAGAAAAATTGCAAAATCAAATGCCCGACGCATTTACAGATTTGAAAAGGATTACTAAATCACATATTCCTGCAAAGAATGTCCCAATTCGAATTGATGTCCCTGTAGGACCATCTACTAGTGTCATAGCTAATGAGTCAAAAACACGTCCGAAGCATGGTAGACCATTAGGTTCAAAGGATCAAAATCCTAGAAAAAGAAAATTAAAAGGTCAAAATGACACTATAAAAAAAAACTTGATATAGAAAGTCAAGATGTGAGTAATTCTGGTATCCTTGAAGGGATCAATGAACTTGAGACTCAAGAAAATAATGAACTTTCCATAAAATCAAGTGATGATGAAACAAATCTGAATTGATCAGAAATAGTGGTGGATTATGGTTTTGCATATAATGTTGCATAAAAAATTATGCAAAATTGTGAGGATCTTGAGCCTCAATCTGTTGTAGAATGTCGACAAAGAAATGATTGGCCAAAATGGCAAGAAGCAATTCAATCAGAGTTGAATTCACTTGTCAAGCGCGAAGTTTTTAGGCCTATAGTACAAACACTTAATGGTACTAAACATGTCGGATATAAATGGGTTTTAATGCGGAAAAGGAATGAGAAAAATGATATACAAAGGTACAAAGCACGTCTTGTTGCACAAGAATTTTCTCAAAGGTCTGACGTCGATTATGAAGAGACATGCTCATCCGTTATGGATGCAATAACATTGCGTTATCTCATTAGTTTAACGATCCATGAGGGGCTTGAAATGCATTTGATGGATGTGATTACAGCCTATCTTTATGGATCACTCGATAATGAGATATACATGAAAATTCCTGAAGGATTCAAAAAGCTCAAAGCATACAGTTCAAAGTCTCGGGAAATGTACTCAATTAGATTGCAAAAATCATTATATGGTTTGAAGCAATCTAGACGCAGTGGTATAACCGTCTTAGTCAGTATTTATCTAAGGAAGGTTATATAAATGATGTGATTTGCCCCTATGTGTTTATAAAGAAGACAATGTCAGAGTTTGTTGTACTTGCTGTTTATGTTGATGACATAAACCTTATTGGAACTCCAATGGAACTTCATAGGGAAATCGATTATTTGAAGAGCGAATTTGAGATGAAAGATCTCGAAAAGACAAAATTATGTCTTGGTTTGCAAATAGAGCATTTGACAAACGGTATCTTTGTTCATCAATCTGCATACACAGAAAAGGTGTTGAAAAGATTTTATATGGATGAAGCACATCCATTAAGTACTCCAATGGTTGTTCGATCACTTGATGTGAATAAAGATTCATTTCGACCTCAAGAAAAGAATGAGGAAATTCTTGGTCCTGAAGTACTATATCTCAGTGCAATTGGTGCACTAATGTATTTTGCTAACACTACAAGGCCTGATATAACCTTTTCGGTTAATTTGTTAGCAAGATATAGTTCTGCTCCTACTAGGAGACATTGGAATGAAACCAAACACATATTGCGGTAGCTAAAGGGGACTATCGATATGGGCTTATTCTATTCTAACTATTGCAGTCCAGACTTTGTTGGTTATGCTGATGCAGGATATTTATCTTACCCACATAAAACTAGATCTCAAACAGGTTACGTATTCACATGTAGGGGTACTGCTATATCTTGGAGATCTGCGAAGCAGTCTATTGTGGCCACTTCATCAAATCATACTGAGATAATAGCTATTCATGAAGCAAGCCCAGAATGTGTGTGGTTAAGGTCCATAGTACACCTTATTCGAGAAAAATGTGGTTTGAAATGCGACAAAGTACCCACAATTTTATATGAGGATAATGCAACATGCATAGCACAACTCAGGGGAGGATTCATAAAAGGAGATAGAACGAAACACATTTCACCAAAGTTTATCTATACACATGAGCTCCAGAAGAATGGTGATATCAACATACATCAGATTCGTTCGAGTGATAATGTGGCTGATTTATTCACCAAGTCTTTGCCAACCACAACTTTCAAAAAGATGGTAAATAGGATTGGAATGAGAAAACTTGGACAACTAAATCGTAGTTTTCATCATGGGGAATAAAATATGCGTTGTACTCTTTTTCCCTTAATCAAGGTTTTATCCCACTGGTTTTCCTAATAAGGTTTTTAATGAGGCAGCAAGTAATGCTTATTAGTAACAACTATTTATACTTGTTACTTTACTAAGAATTTTATTTTAAATGGACATCCAAGGGGAGTATTGTAAATGGATTAATGAATGTCCATTATACCCTTCTTATGCCTATAAAAGGCATTGTAACTTGTATGGAAAAACACACAAAATAAGAAAGATACATAGTTTCCTATTTTATCTCTCTACTACATTCTTCTCTTCTTGGTTGTTATTAGTTTAATTTTAGTACTTAGTCTTTATTTTATAACATTAAGTATAATATAAAACAAAAGTATTATGTCACTTTTCCATCGCTACAGTGATCTTTATTACTTATAATTAAACTAGTTACTATATCCCGTGCGATGCACGAACCCAATAACAATAATATTTATAACAATCAGTTCTATTTTTACAATACTTGTAATAATATTAGTTTTATTAGGAAAATATTATTTGGACTGGTTTAGAGTCGCCACTTAATTTTTAAAGAAAAATCAAGAAAACTATTTTTTCAATAGATTAAAACAGGGAATCAATTGAAAATATAAGGGGGGTTCGGGGGTTCATATTAGTGTTCTAGGAAGGGTTTGAAAGCACCTAGAACACCCGCTAATGCGGTTATCCGACGATAAATTATTTGGCTAAAATAAATTAACTTAACTTAAATTGCAAAATTGTATTATTTTATAGTTAGAACTATTTTAAAGGGGGGAAAGGAAAGTACTTAAATATTATCTAGGTGAGCTACCTTATAAAATTATTTATTTATTATTTATTTATTTTTAAGTCAAGTGAAAGATGAGTAATTTAGTTAAGAAATTAATTCAAAACGGGTGTCTTTCGAGGATTTGAATATTTTCGACCTTAAGATTAACAACAAATATTAACAAGTAAATAAATATGATAAAGAATGAATAGGGAAAGAGACTTGGGCCCAAATCTGGTTTTCCTGTCCGCCTGGGCTAGTATTTGGACCCATTTTCGTTTTGGCCCTTTAGCCCAAATTTTTTACCTATCCTAAGTTCTAACAAGATAATAGATAAGTGGGCTTAGGCTCAATAATAACAAAATACAATTTGCAAAATAATAGATGGGTCTTTTAAGCCTCATTTTCATTTTTTCGTATACACCTAGTGTATAGAAATATGTATCAGCTTTAATCCCTGTTCGTCAATTTTTGAAGGACCTGTTCTTCGATTTAAATGGTTGGCTAACTCAAATAAAAAATTTGGGCCTCTGTGGCCCAAAAGGAAAATGCAAGGATAGAGCCCATGAGGACCCGGATAGATTTCATATGCAACAAACAAAGAAAGAGAAAGGGGGGGGGGGGTTAATAAATGACTAAAAAAGAGAAACTAATTTAAATCACAACTATCAAGTAATTCGAACAAATGAAATTAGGGCAAGTTCCCGCACCAATTACATGGCAGATAACGTTTACACTAAAAAAAGTAACATGGGCCATGCATTTGTTTATAATAATACAGTGATCTCAAATGAATCAATATTCAATTAAATATGGTAGTCAAAACTACTATCTTAAGAATGACATAAATGTCATATCGAAGGGACGTAATTACGCGCAAATTAGACAACCAGAGACTTTAATGCACTTGCCAGCATTTAGAAAACCAGCTTTTCTGGAGTCCAAACAAATGGAGCAAATTTAAACAATAATAATGAACTCTGCGCATTTAAAGACCTAATCTCTTATTATTATTATTTTGAACATGAAAAAAAAAAAAGTAATACGTCAACACCGGAAAGCTACTAGCTAGAACATGGAACAAAGATTCAGCTTCATAGTGAGGTACTTTATACCAAAATAGTGTATTCCATGACATGAATGAAGTCGTAATGATCAAATTCGAAATAACTAAGAGGACCATCTATAACCAAAAATAAAATAAAAGAGTAAACATGATACAAAAATTCGCACATTGAGCAACATTAAGAGACCGAAAGGACAAATATATCATACCCAATAGTCATCAAGAGAAAAAATAGCAATAGAATCATACAATATTGAAAGAAGCTTAAGCATTCTCCACGATGAAATAAAAAAAAACTGACACTTAATACTAACAAAGTAAAAAAAAATACATAATTATGAGCATAAGTGGGGACGTGATTTTTACACTCACAACTTCCTAAGAAAAGATGGAGGGAATAAACATGCTTCAACATTCACCAAGACACCAAACTATCATCGAAACAAGAATACAAATGACCGAATAGAGGATGTTATTTCGAGATGGCTTAAGCATGAAGGTTAAGAAGCAAACGTTTTCAGAGCTAATCTAAGAGAGCAATATGACAAGAGGCAACACAAGATGATGAACTAAATAGGCTGAAATGTTTTAACATTTAAAGAAAACAACCGAAGAGAGGGGACAAAATACTAAATATGCATATCCGCGTTTTCAGCGAGCAAACAACAAGTAAAATTCCAACTCGACTAAAAGCATACAAACTAAAAAAAAAGCATGGTTTGAAGTTAAACAGACAAGGTTAAGAAAGGGGATTATCACCTCTTTTAAGGCAGCGAACGAGACAAGACGAGCAGGGAAGCAACAAGTTTACACCACCAAAGGATGACCTTGAATACAAGCTACGAACAGAGAACCTGGGCAGAAATCCAAGCGGTTCTCTCGAGTTCAAAGGAACTTGTGGAAGAGCGTTGGATGACACCGCAAAGAAAACGAAACAAAGATCCTAAGTGAGTCAATTTCTCTATTTTAGAGTGTGTTCAAACTACCCCTATTTTTTTTAATTGCTCTCTGTACCTTTTCCTAAAAAATTTCCAACTCTTTCTCCAATTTTCCTCTAACTCAAAATTTCCAACTCCAAAAAAAACCCCTCTTTTCCCATGAATAAAAGAAAATATATATAAAAGGGAATCATTAGGGTTCGAGTTTTGGGAGGGAAAAGGCTGAAATTTTTGGATAGGAATGAGACCCACCCCCAAATTCAAACTTCAAAATCTTTCACCATTTAAGGCAAACATGCTTTTCTAAAATTTTCAACCCCATTCCAGAAGAGGAAATGGGGTGAAACACGTGCTTACTGCTACTGTTAAGCTTGCTGAAGTTGACATTTTTTTTTTTGAGGACGTTGGAGCTTCTGGATTTTCCTTTCTGGAGTTGAAATGGGCTACCAACGTTGGGAAAGTCTTGGGAATATTCTAGGTTCTTTGTTGACTCAATAAATGGGTTGGGTTTGGTATATTTGTTGATGGGTATTGCTGGAATTGGAGTGGGCTGGAAGTTTAAATTGGAATTGGGAATAGGAGGAATGGGAATGGAATGGGTTTCTTTGTATTGCAATTATTTTGGGTTGTTGGGTTTAAGGGGAGGTTAAAAGGATTAGATTAGGAATGGCTACATGGATTTAGATTATAGCCAATTGAATTAAGAAAATAGCCATTTTGAATTTAATTAATAAAATTGGCTAAAACTCAAATACGATAAATTAATATTAATTAATTAACGAGCTTCTTAATTTTAACGGAAATAAAATAATTAACTGAATTATAAACTAATTAATTTACGAATATAAACTATTACTTGAACCAAACTAATTGACAAAATATTTAACTAAAATCTTTTTGGGATAATTTCGAATATTCATAAAATATACTAATTAGACACCTAATTATGTAATAATTAACTTAATTATAAACTAACTAATTAGCTCAAAATTGTAAACTATTAAATAACTAAACAAACTAACCAAATATGTAATTAAACTAAATTTTTTGAGATGATTTTTGAATATTTATAAAGTTCAAAAGTATACACATTATTTAAACATTATAAAAAGTGACAAACCACTTAAAACTAACTTGAAAAATATTTCGAATTTTATAAAGTCAATTATTTCAAATCGTTTGGAATTTATGAAGCTTGATGATTAATTTATCGAGGAGGGTCAAAATTGGGTGTCAACAATATTCATATTTAAACATGATACTATTTTAAAGTGGGCTAAATGTTAAACATAATTTATAGCAGAATAGATAACTTAATTGCAGTGAAAGAAAATTAGGAACCACACAAGTAATTTTTTGTCTTTTTTATATCAACAACGTAATTGCGACAGCAAATTGTTCTTTGAATTTTTAAATAAATCTTACCATTGAAAAATAGTAAGAAATTGTCAAATACTCTTTTCGTTTATTTTTATTTGCCCATTATACTAATTTATTTTTACTTTTACTTATCACTCTCAACATATCAAGATTTATTTATTGCTTGAAATATTTTACCCTCAACATTAATTAGTTATTTCAAATAATTTTTAAAAAAAATTAAAATTATATATCAATTAATATGAATATTATAGTAAAATATTTATATAAATCATAATTTAAGACACCTGCAAAATTTAAAAATCATTAAAATAAACGGAATGAGAATAAAATGTAAACAAAGACAATATTTAGATGTTAAAAAGACAAATAAAGATTGACATTCACAAGAATGGGTATTTGAAGAACTTACGATTGCAGGTAGAATGACCATTGAAGGGGATCCCAAGTAATTGTACTAATTACTACTATGTAGTACACCCCTCGCCTCATATTAATTGATCATTTTTCATTTTGTACGGTGTTTGATAACATTCAAATGTCCTCTTTAAAACCAATTAAAAGGGACAGTAGTCGTAGTAAAAAAAAAAAACCCAACGAAGAGTCGGGGTCGAATCCCACAGGAAATGGTTTATCGTAGAGAATTCTTATCAAGAAAATTGGTTTGTAATATCATTCATTTGTAATAGTAAGAACATATGGATGGATGATTCAACCAATTTAATCAAAAAAATTGGTTAACAATTATCAAAATTAAACTAAAATTACGGATATCTCAAGAATTAACAAGTAATCTAGGGGTGCGGGGATTGAAAATCAATGTCACATTGGGGTAATTGTGCTGCTCTATAGCGATGAACATTCATGAATAGGCTAAGTCATCTTCAATGATTCTAATCTTATTTCGATCTCATAGCATCCTTGCATAGAATCTCCTTTCGATCTCATCTGTATGCCAATCTAAACAACTCAATACCTTACTATATTCTCTCTTTGGATGCACAAATAGGGAAAATAGATTCGACCCATAACCTCTATTTTGAATCAAGTTACAGACATCAAACCTAAATTGCTAGTATTGAATTAATTACCCACTCCAATCAATCTCTTTCGAGCATCAATCAGAAATCGGAAGTTGGAATTAAGTTTGCAACCTTAACCCATAAATTAACCTCATGCTAATTAGCCTAAATTCATGTATGAACAACAGAAAAACATAACATAACACAATACCACTACATTAAATCAACACCCAACCCCGTAATTGCTCCCCTAGATTTTGGAGTTTTAGCCACCCATCACAAAAAGTAAAGAAATTAAACCTTCCAAGATAACAGTCATGGGTAACATGAAATTAAGCAATTACAAGCGAATCCACTTTAGATTCAAGTTCAATTTGTCAAATTCAAGAGCAAAGTTGAAAAACCCAAAAAACTAGAAAATGTTCTTCACAAAGTAAAAGTGGTTCTCTTGAAACTCACAATATTCAGAACTCTTCCAAAATCTCTCTCCCAAAAAACTAAAAAAACACTCTACTTTGGACTATTTATAGTTTCTCAAAAGTTGGCCCAAAAACTTAATATATGTCTCAGTCGCGATATTAGTTGGGCTCCCGTAAATCCTTTGGTAAATCATCAAGAGCTTTAGCTTGCATTTTCTTGCTCTAGACTTCAGGTGTTTGAATCTCAGTCGGCAAACTCGTTTGAGTCTACCTTTCATGTTCGGTGCATCGCCGAGTACCACCTTAGTTCACCTTCCAAGCCTTCAATTTTTCTCCTTACATCGTTATTTTCGGCGATGATCAGCAAGGTCTCTTTTCTTATTTGGCGCATCGCCGACCCGTCTTGATACACACAAGTTTTATGCACTGTCATTTTGAGTGAGGTCATGATCACTAGGCGATCCCCCTTTCTCGTTTTGTGATCATCAATGTATAGTTTGCACTTCTTTTTACATTTTTGGTCATTCTTCCAAACAACAATCATTACCTTGTCCATTAACCTTCATTACTGCAGATCATCAACATATCATCATAATAGGAAAAAATTAGGCATTAAGGACACTAATTATTGAGCTAAATAGACCTCAAATGAGTGTAAATCTATCACTCATAAACACCCCAACTTAAACTTTTGCTTGTCCTCAAGTAAATAAAGAACAGAATTAGTTCAATAAGGGTGTCTACAACAATATTCAATGAGAGCTAACATGCAAGTGTCATAACAAGACTACTCTCAACAACATGCTACACTCAATCATGATTAAGAAAAATGCTTCAAATGATGACTAGTCGGTCTCAACACTAGCTTAAACTCATTTTAGGTTCTTATCTAATGCAAGACCATGTTTCAATAAATGCATTCAAGTACCCTCACATCAATAATGATTTCATGTTCTCACAAAGAAAATCAACAAAGATATAAGGAATTAATGCAACTCTCACTCTCTCAAAAGAGAAATACATGCAAGCTTTGTCACATAGGTTTGCCTATATTTTTCAATCATCACACAAACTAGTTCATGCAAGATCTCAAGGGTCAATTTGACTTGGTGACTTCACCTTTTTAAAGCATTGTTGCAATCATCTTCGCCTCCTCTCAAGTTCTTTTCATTCTTTTTCATTTGAGAACTAAGACTTTGACTTTTCACTCAATTATTTGAAATCCCCTTTATTTCATTACTTCTCTTTTTCATTTCAATTTTCAAGATGTTTTTATCATAATGATTTTTTTGTAAGAAGGAGTTCCTTCTTTTTGCAACAAACTCCAAAGTTGAGTCTCATTTCATCTTTATTTGCTTTTCACTTGGCTCTCATTCTTGATTCCTTTCCACACCCCCAACTTAGGCTTTTTGTCTAAGTTGACTATTCAAACATAACAATGCTTCAAAAAGGATTTTAGATGAGAAGGTAGAGATATTTTGGCTCAAGAGGCTTTCTTTTGGTTTTGACAACAAATGGGTTAGGCTCAAATTGTGCCAAAATAGATGCATGCCCTCATAAGGTAGTCACAAACCATTGTGGATATTTGGGCTCTCTCTTAGAATTATTGCCCAAGATCACGCCTCACATTTACCAATATTTAAACAATTGGACTAACAAGGAAAATTCTAGAACTCCACACACATGCTTTCAAGTAAGGCCTCACCACACATGGCACTTAGGAATACACTCATTTAGCACATCCCGAAAAGATCCAAAGTGTACGTGTGATGTTCATTGCAAGACTCACATCAAAACCCAGCTAGTCAACAAAAGACTGAAAGAGATCTCTCAAAAGGCACAACCACATCGATTTCATTCTTGCAACACCATACATCATGCTCATTATAAGTACTATTCAAGATATCGATATTGAACACAATTGATCCTCTTTATTAATGAAAACTTCAAGTATTTCATGATTTTCAAAACTCATTGGGGGGGTTACATAATTAAGAGAAAATGAAAAGAAACCAATAGAGATACACTAAACCAAATGAAACACTACAATATAAACAAAATCAACCCAATACAATCATCCAAAACTAAAAGTAAAAAAATACAAAGCAAAAAATAGAATATTGGCTCAAAGGCCTCACCCACCAAAAAGAAATAAGTAGTGCCTTCACTGTAATGATAAAAATTATGGGAGGCTGAGTAAGAGGGTCCCACTGACAGGCTAAGCCTGTGGAGCACTCTCATCTGGAGTCTCCATAAGGGAATTAACCAGGGCATCAATGCCCGACACCGAAGACAACAATGAAGTCTAATCTGGGCATCAGTACCGGTAACAACACTCGGAGGAGGTAGAGTGTGAAGAGACTCCACCAGTACCAACCGTTGAAGTTTCCCGAAAGGATCTCTCCAGAGTCGCCTGAATAATGACCACCTCGGACACTCCTCAGCTCCTCTTCATCTGTCTCCTCAACAAAATAATCATTGACATTTGCAATATCCTCATCAGTATCATCAACACTTGAAGCTATATAAGGCTACACAATGGAGTAGGCTCGCTACTATGCATCGGTGGTGGAATAAAGGTGGGTACGTTTGGTAGGGGAACCTCGCCCCATAGCATCGAGGTGTATGTGGACTGCAACTGAGTCACCTCATCTCGCAAAGTAGCGAGCTCGCACCTCATGGTGTCTAGTGCACCAGAGCTACCTTCGGTCTTCTTTCGGGTCTCTAATTGACCAGAAAGGTTATCTAACCTCACACTATGGCTCTGAACCAACCCCTTACACCTAGTCACCATGTCTCTCAAACAAGCCAAGGCTCTCTCAATATCCCTATCACTAATTATGGGCATGTCTGTCTCAACCCTCGTGGCTCTAATATCCACCAATCAGGTAAGACTACCCATCTAATAAATCAACACCTGTGTCAATGGGGGACGGTTGATAGGAGTGGAGGTATGCCTAACAATAGAAGCAACAACAAACATAATAGTAGCAGGAGTAGTAGTAGAAGAAGGAACAACAGAGGGTGTATATATACTTGCATGCTCCGAATGTCACTGGAAGAGGTCGGTGTGATACTCACAGACTTCCCCCAAAAGGTAAATTCTGCTCTGTCAAAGACTGAGTAATGAGAACCGAGAAAGGAAGAGAGGTTTTCCCTTGCCTAGTTCGTAGCAACATCCCATCTACAATGATAGTACCGACATTGGTTTCCTCCTTGTTGATGATAGTACCCACTAGCACTACCTTAGGATTCCAAAGGATTGATTTGTTCTAGGACAGCATGATGTTGCTGCTTATAAACCCGAACCAATACCAAGCCACAATGTTAAGGTTATTCTTCTCTATCCTTGCGCCTTCAACCATCCAAAAGGGAGAAGAATCATCAGATAAAATGAGGTTAACCACCCTTTTAAGGCATCAAGATCCTGACGCATCTAGATCAGGTAGGTATCAACATTCGTAGAAGGGGTGCATAGTACTGTGTTAATCTCACCTGCATGACACTAAACCATCTTTCCCCACACTTCCACTTCATCCAAGGGTTCTCAAATAGTACCCTTTCTCTTCTTTGGCAGGGCCTTAGCATATGCATCGTAAAACTCCCTAACACACTTTGGCATAGAGGTTTGTCTCAGCTTTGTGAACTTCTCAAGCTTGTAAAATTTGATAGCTTCCCATATAGCAGGGTAGTCACTCATGACTTCATCAGTCGAGAGCCTACTCTCATCTAGAATAGTTTGTTATCTTTCTACTTGGAGCAAATATTCACTTGTTTCATGGAAATGTGTTTTCAAATGTTTTTACCCCCACTACTAGGGGTCTGTGGATTGGCTTATTGAGCACGAAGAGCCTTTGAAGGATCATTAATAGAAATACCCATGTGTGACTTCAGAGGAGGAGGATGAGGAAAGTCTTTGTTCAACTTAGTGTCTGATATCACCACTTGTTTGCCTTTTGTTCTAGCCATTACCTGCAAACCACCCATATTCCAACATAATATTTGTAAAGCTTAGTTGAAATCAAAGTCATTTAGGAAACAACTCAAAAATCACCCTGAGCCTCGCCGAATGGGAAGGCGGATTGCCTAATAGGATAGGCCAGCTCAAGTGAGTTCGCCGAATCAAAAAGTGGCAATTATCAAAGGGAACAGGCACAAAGGGTGGAGTGAATTCCAACTTAGCGATTCACCAGTTGGTTTCGACAAGCTAATATAAGCCCGCCAAAAATGACAGTGCATTTTGAAAAAAAATAGACATCAAGGGTGATGTCCACTCCCACTCGGCAATTCACCAAACAAGTTTAGCGATCTAAGAGAAGCTCGTAGAATGGAACAGTGCCCCAAGTCACATATTGGCTAAAGAAGGCAAGATAGGGAATACTTGGCGATTCGCCTTACCTCATTGGCTAGCTAAAACAAGCCTGCTGAACAGGAGATGTTCAGCCCAGTGTCTAATTTGTACAGCTAAACTCAACATACTCAACATACACAAGTTCCCCAACATCATTAATACCCATTTATATGATTATCTACTCATGGATACT
>JAJONS010010402.1:0-65217 GCA_029582315.1 Solanum tarnii x Solanum tuberosum | reverse complement strand
TGTATGTAGAGGTGTGCGTTGGACAAGTATTTTGTAAATGAGCTTGGCTCTTGTTCTATGATGTCATTTTGAAATGGTTTGATCTTACTCCCTATTTCCCGTTAATTAATGTTGAATATACTTCCGCGACCGATGAAGTGTGATGACAAGTTTGAGAGGCTTGTTTGGGGTTCCTTCGGGTTCCTCATTTGCCATGTCACGTCTAAGCCCTAGGCTTGGGTCGTGACACATGGACCCCACCTATGGTCTGTGTGTCACCCTACGGTCCGTGGGTGGCACTCATCGGTGGCACCCGTAATTTCTAAAAAGTTTGCTGGTTGGTCTTTCTAGGATATGGGGTGTTAAACTATGTAAATTCTTTAGGAACAATTTGAGAGTGAAGTTTTAATGACTATGATGTTGTGTTGTTGTGTTGATTGAAAGGCTATCTGATGAAAACATGATTCGAAAGGTTTTCTCACATAGAATGATTCTAGGTTGAAAGTCTTGCTCACCTAAGATGAATCTAAGTCAAAGAACTATAAAATTACATGAGGTTAGAGGTGATTCCCCAAGACATTAATATGAGAAGGATGTGAGGTGATCTCCCATATTCCAAAGATAGTAAGCAAGAGATGATACACATGAGGTGATTACCCATGTCATGTGATGAGGTGTGTGAGGTGACTACCCTAAATCTATAACTCCTACAGCAAGGTAAGAGGTCATTACCCATTAGCTTTTATTGATAATCATGGAGGCGAATACCTATGATCCCTATTAAATGATGTGGAGGCGAATACCTATATCATATCAAGTTGGGCATGGAGGTGAATACCTATGATCCTTGTAAAATCATGTGGAGGAAAATAACCACATCATATAATGGTGGGGTATAGGGGCGAATATTTATGTTTCCCTAATATGGTCATGGAGGCAAATACCTATGACTATTCAAGTAAGGCACGAGGTGAGCACCCATTAGCCATTATAATAGATATAAAGAGGCGAGTTCCCATGTCTTGAAAGTAATCAAGAATAATGTGAACTACAAAATAATAAATGACTAGTGTGGATTGTAGTGAAAGGCCTTCCATGACAAGTATGACTAAGAAGTGATTTCCCTTGTTTATAAATGGTAAGTTCAGGATGATATAAAAACATGATGAACAAGTATGATGGCCTAAAATGATTTACTTAGAATGGGTGAGATTTATGGGGTCTTATTCATGCATTACACAGGTACGCTCTAAGGTTATTTATGCAATGTTTCTCTTATATGATGTTGATCTAGATGCACTGATTATGGCTAGGACTATATTGTTATCTCTTATGCTTGTAGCCTATGTCTTATGATGATGTCTTCTATGCTTATGATTTATGTTATTGTCTCTTATGATTATGGTATATGTCTTATGTTGACTAATGCCTATATTATGCTTATGTTGATGATTTATGCTAAGCCATCATATTGAGTACTTTATTGTACTATCACATACTTTTTCCTACATTCTTATCAAATGTAGGGTCTGACGATATAGACTTCTATTCTCGTGGCTAGGTTCATAGTAGAGCAAGGAGCAAAGATTTGGTGAGTCCTCATAACATCATGGTCTTGATCACCCTTTCCTTTTATGTCTTTCTTTTATGCTTAGACTTGTGTATGGGTTGTGTCCCTAAGACTTACATGTATTAGATGGTTTGAGACAATGTTAAAGACTTCTCTTTGTTTTATGAGACTTTGATTGTATTGGAAAATATTTTAAATTTTTGCACTTTTCTACTATATTATGTTATGATATTATAACACCCCGGAAATTGGTAAGTTGAACTAGAGAGTTCTAGAGCCTTTCGTAAGAGTTTTGGAGTGTTATATGAGGGTTAAAACTCGTAAAAGTGATTCCCGTACTTAGAATAGGGGTTTAAGGGTTAGGGCTTCAAGGTACGACCCCCCAAGGACCACCCAAGGGGTGGTTGAGGAGGACCTCAAAACAGCCCAAAAAGCTGTCAAAAAAGTGTCACCTATGTTCGGCCACCTACTGGCCGTAGGTGGACCCACGCCCCGTAGGTGGGGGTCGTGGTTCAAAGCTTGCAGTGGCCTGCAATTTTTTAGTTGCAAACCTCACCTACGGAGGTGACTGACGTCCAGTAGATCCACCCACAGTCTATGGGTGGTAAGGCGTAGGTCATGAGCAGATTTCATGTTTTAGTTTTAAGTGAGGTGTTTGGGGGTTAAGTTAGTAAGTAATTAGGGGTTAAAGGAGGTAGGTTAGTTAGTTATTTAACCACCTATAATGTCACGACCCGGGAGCACCCCCTAGTTGTAACATGGCGTAGTTGACCCCGAAGAGGTCGCATACAAGCCCTTAGCACATTCTACACATAAGATAATAGAAAATACGGGGAAATTCAAAACTTTTACAATCGAAGTCATATAATATAAAAAAACAAGCGGAAAGTCTTTCTATTACTATGTCTCAAACCATCTATTATAACTCTTGAATATAAGTCATTGGGACGCAGCCCATACAAAGTCTAAACATAAAGAAATGACATAAGGAAATAAGGGGTCGTCCTCGAAGCTATGAGGACTCACCAATTCTTCAATTCTTCTAAACCCTTGAAACTCTAGCCTCCAAAGTAACTCAAGCCTCAAGCCTACATTTGGTTAGAATGTAGGCAATATGCTTTAGTACAAAACGTACTAAGTATGAAAGCTAACACAACATCAAGAGCATCTCAAATGGTTAGTCAACATAAAACATAAGCATAAGAGACAATAACATAATCACAATACATTCATCATAGTCATAGCATGGTCTCCAATATAAGCATCATATAAACACAAGTCACATAAGATATATTTAATGAGCATAGGAGATACATTATGTTCATGGCCTAGTCTTTACTTAGACTTCCATGGTTACATACTTCAACCTTAAGTCCTTCATGTTACAAGAGAACTACTTCACAAGCCACCTCCAAGTATACTAGTGCAATGCCCGGATAGCATCCCATACTACCATCTAAGCTAAGTACCTCTCTTTGGTCATTCTTGGGCATAGTATACCTTCACATTCAAGACTTAGGTCTTCATGTCATTTTAACCTTAATGTATATACATGGTCAACTCTTAAGCTTCTCTATGCCATAAGGGTACCATACATCAAAGTAACCCCACGACACACTTGTGCAATGCATGAAAGGCATCCCATACTACCCTTCACACTAAGCATAGCCTTGAAGTCATCTTAGTCATATTCACCCTACTTTGGCCTCATTATTAGCTTAACTCTCATAACTAAGGAAATCTCTCACCTTTAGTCAACTATAACTAGGAAAGGCAACCTTAGCACAATCCTATCTCACTACTTCTCTTTAATGACCCTAAGTCATACTTGTGCAATGCATGCATAGCACCCCATAATAGTATACATGCTAAGTATTACCTTTAGGTCCTCATGCTAACACTTCTTTGTTTGGAACCTAGTTCCTCTCTTTAACTTTAGAACACTATGAGGTATTCTCTTAAGAACATCTTAGTTCATTAATAACTTGAACCCTATGAGATACTAACTTAAGTTTGTCTAAGTTCATTACTAGCATGGGATGCCATCCATGCATTGCACGAGTAGGGTTTGAGAGGGCTATAGTGAGTTCTCTAATGTCTTCATGATTAATAAATGAAAGTGCTCTGAATGAAGCTAATGAAGAATGTTGAATCTTATATGCTTAATGTAATTATGCATGCTATACTTGGATTGTATTATGAGTTACTTCCTTGTCTTGACTTATGAAATGTTTTTGTCTCTTATGTATGGGTATTGTCTAATGATGAAAAGGAAGAATGGTAAGTTCACTTTTGGTGGCCTTAAGGTTGCAATTAGTGTGGATGGTGGTATGAGATGCTATTCATACATTGCATAAAGTATGGCTTGGGGTTTTTTTAAGGTTAAAGCTTATTGTGAAGGAATGGCTTATATGTTGATTATGTTCAAATGTGATGAAATGACTTGTATGTTGGTTATGTTTGTATATTATGCCTCTTTTACCTATGTTCATGAAATTTTCTCAAATTGGCATAAAAGCATGACTTTCAAATAAAATGTCCTTTTTAAGCATGATTTTTGTATGTCTATCATACTTATTACTTTATGTGCTAACCCATATTTCTCCATTGTTACCAAAGTGTAGGGTTCAAATATTTTATGTCCTATACTTGGAAGATGGGTTTCTAAGGAGCTTGGAGTTGAAGATATGGTGAGTCCTCATAGTTCGAGGAGAAACCCACTAGTTCCCTTATGTCTTTTATTTTTGTTTAAAGCTTTTGTATGGGCATAGTCCCAAAGTTTATTCAAAGTATTTTAGAAGGTTTGAGACAAAGTATAGAAAGTCTTCCACTTACTTTTTATGAAAAATGAGTTCGATTGTATAAGAAAAGTTTTAAATTCTGCATTATTTTCCTATGTGCTTATGTTCAAGAATTCTATGAGGCTTGTATGAGACTTTTTGGAGTCTTGTACGCCGTGTCACATCTAGGGGGTACCCCTGGGTCGTGACAAACATGGTATCAGAGCACAAGATTTTGGAATGGTTTTAGGATGTCTCAAACCACATCTAGTAGTGACTTGTTCTTAGTGTGAAGCACACCACATTTATGAATAGGAGTCTATTGGATGTTAGGAAAGTTTCACTTTTTCATTCTTCAAGTTGTGCCATAGAGTTTAACTCTATAATGTCTCTCTCTTATTCCTTATCTGATGGTCTGTAGGGTATGACCTGTTGAAGGGTTTATGCTAGAAGGAGTGAGGGAAAAAGGTTGGTTGTGATGCCAATTATGACTATGTGATTTGTTAGATTTGAGGTGATAGATTATGATGATTGTCTTTAGTATGAATGGGTTGCTGCATGGTTATGCTTAGATGATGGTAGAACCCGACTTAGGTATGATGAGTTTTGAGGTATGTTGAAAGATTTGATGAATGAGGTATTTTAGAAATGTCTTGATGGGTTAATTGAGTAGACTTCTATAAGAAGGGTAGAAGTGTAATTCACCTTGGTATAGAATCATCTTGTGTGATGAGTGTGAAGGTTTAGTGATGACTTTCTCCGACCTTAGAATTGAAAGAAGTGATATTGTAAATAGTTTGTATAGGCTTACTCCCAAGTGGGGGATAATGTGCTTAGATGGTAAGGCCTTTGAGTGTTCTTGATGTTCATGAGTTAGGTTTGCTTGATATTCTCACCTTAAGAGGTGTAGTGAGTTTGAGGAGTTTAGACCCGGTGTAGTAGAATCATATGAGACCTTGAGTGGTGTTGGTAAGGGTGTTTTGTGAGCAAGAGTTGTTTAATGAGGATCTTCCTAGTGTAAAAGCATCGGTATGTTGATTGTTCCTTATGGTTGTAGATGACTTGTTGAGGTCCCTATGTGAATTTCATGTTAGCCTTAGTTTGGGTTTACTCCCAAGGGGGAGATAGTATGTTGAATAGTAAGGTTGTCAAGAGTGTCGATATCCTTATCTCTTTCCTTCTATTCTTATTCAAGCTTGAGATCAAGAGTTCCTTGTAGCTTGTTTCATGGTTTGGAGTCATGTATGACTATGTGTTTTCATGGTCTCCTTATGATATGCATGTTCTTGATGAATTCATGTTTAAATGAGAATATGAGTTTTATGATTTATGTTCCTCATGTTGATGTACACTTAGTATGAGTTGCCTATATACTTCATGAGGTAAATGGTTGAACATGACTAAATGTGCTTTTAAGAGAAATTGCATAATGTCCGTAATGATGTTATGATGAGCATGATTTGAGTTGGAGAAGGAAATTCCTCCAATGAAATGAAGAATGTTGAAGTTTTTCATGCATAATGAGTTTGTAGATGTAATTCCTACTTTCTTGTGTTGCATTGAACATGTTTGACATGGAGTTGATGTTTCCTCCAAGTTTTGTGCATTGTTTATGATGTTGCATGCATGATAAGATGCTAGTCTTGAGTGGTTAATCCCTTTATGTGTTTAAAGTGTCATTCGAGGACGAATGTTCTCAAGTGGGGGATAATGTAATGACCTGGAAAACTAGTAAGTGAAACTAGAGCCTAACGAATGTGTGTTTGAGTTTGTTATAGGGTTTCATGTGGTAGAGTGTCTTCCCGAGCTAAGGTTGATGAGTTAAACGTCAAGGTATGACTCCCCGAAGACCACCCAAGGGGTCCTTAAGGAGGGCCCTAAAGCCTAACCCTCAAGACCCTAAGAAATAAAAACTTTGCCCAAGATCAAGTGACTCACGGATGGGACCTACGCTCCGTAGGTCCATCCACACCCTGTGGATGGCCTCCATGGGTCAAGGTCCCAAAATCCAAGCCACTGAACCAAACCACGGACAGCCAGTACTGCTCGTGGACCAACCTACGGTCCGTGGGTGGGGGTTCGCAGATCTCATCTTTTTTGCTGTCAAGCGCTCGACCAAGGTGTGGGTTAATTAGTAATTTCATTTTAAGTTTAGTTAACTTGGGGGACGTTTATTATTGGTTATTTAAAGTATTTTAAGGGTTTTAAACATATTAAAACTACTTTTTCAATTCATTATTTCAAAATACCCAAATTAAAAGCCTCCTCTCCTCAAAAGTTCTCTCTCTAGAAACCTCCATTGGCGGTGAAGGATTCAAGCTTTCAAGGTCAATATCTCACAATTTTCACTCATGTTTTGTGGTGTTCTTCCCTAAAATGTATGGTAGTCTTCACCCTTGACTTAGCTTCTTTCAAGGAGCCAATTTCAAAGATGATTTCAAGTCTCCAAAATCCCCCAAAAACCTAAGGTTTTCAATCTATGCATGGGTTCAATTCCAAACGTTTTCAAAAGGGATTTAAGTGATGAATCATGGTTTAATTGATACTTTAATGGTGAATTAAGATGATTTCCCTCTATGAACCCATGTTTACCCTAAAATCCTAAGTTGTGAATCGATATTAGGAATTGATTGATCATGGAAGTATATTCAATTGTTTATGTTTATATAGAATTAGTTATTGAATCATGTTAATTACCTTATCTATTGTAGTATCTTAGTTTTTTGGGTTGTGATTGATGTATAGCCTTTGAAGGCCTTTTCATGAAGGATCTATGTATGGGTATGATGTGAAGTATATGTGTGTGATCTCAATGAAAGTGTTATGATCATGTTTAGAAGGTAATTGTGTTATTATTGAAAGCATATTCTCAATTAACACTTATGAATGATGATGATAGAATGTGAAGGGCTTCCTCAATGAAATGTCAAGTCTTGAATTGGTAGGCTTAAGGCATCCTTTTCAAGTATTGATGAATGTGATCATGAATGAAGTATCTTGAATTGGTAGGCATAGGCATCCTTTTCTTGTGTTATGAATGTGTCTTGGTTTAATGAACTTGAATCAGTAGACCTAATGTTGGTAACCCTTGCTTGATGAGTCTATGACATATTCTAATGTTGTATCTTGGATCGGTAGGCTATTGGCACCCTTACATGCGTGTTAATGAACGTTGGGATCGGTAGGCTTATGATACCCTTCCATAAATGATGAAAATGAACATTGGATTGGTAGGCTTATGGCACCCTTCCATGAATACGGTAAATGAACTTTGGGATCGGTAGGCTCATGTCACCCTTCCATGAATGTTAATGATGAACCTTGAACACGTAGGCAATGACACCCTTTCAAGAGGAGTTAATGAGATTTTTTTAACTAATATACCTTGAATTGGTAGGCTAATGGAGCCCTTTCATGTGTTAATCAATGTACCTTGGGTCGGTAGGCCAATGGCACCCTATTATGTGTAATAATGTTAAAGTAATGAAATACTCTATGGAAATGGAGGCTAAGCACCGAGTGGATATGGTAAGATGGAAACTCTCCCCATGTTTAGGCCGGGTTCCAATGAACATCTTCCTATCCCATAAATATGTGCCCACATAGGTCTAGCTAGTGGATCCACCTAAGCTAGATGTTACCTGTCTTACCTTAGGCAAGTAGGCCACCTCTTTACGGTGTGGGGTTATATGACACCGGATTCCATGTCAAGCTCACATGGTCTATGTCGGTTAATGCTTATTCACTTAATGTGAGATGTGCACTTTAGTTACTTCAGAGGTTCTATGAAGTGTGGGTGGTAGTATGGGATGCCGTCCATGCATTGCACGAGTAGGCTTTGAGAGGGCTATAGTGAGTTCTCTAATGTCTTCATGACTAATAAATGAAAGAGCTCTAAATGAATCTAATGAAGAATGCTGACTCTTATATGCTTAATGTAATGATGCATGCTATAATTGGATTGTATTATGAGTTTCTTCCTTTTCATGACCCATAAAATGTTTATGTGTCTTTTGTATGAGTACTGTCAAATGATGAAAAGGAAGAATGGTAAGTTCACTTTTGGTGGCCTTAAGGTTGTACTTAGTGTGGATGGTGGTATGGGACGCTATTCATATATTGCACAAAGTATGGCTTGGGGTTACTTAAGGTGAAAGCTCAATGTGAAGGAATGGCTTATATGTTGATTATGTTCTAATGTGATGATATGACTTGTAGGTTGGTTATGTTTGTATATTATGCCTCTTTTACTTATGTTGATGAAGTTTTCTCAAATTGGCATAAAAACATGATTTTCAAATAAAATGTCCTTTTTAAGCATGGTTTTTGCATGGCTATCATACTTAGTACTTTCTGTGCTAACCCATATTTCTCCATTTTTACTGAAGTGTAGGGTTTGGAGATTTGATGTCCTATACTTAGAAGATAGGTTTCTAAGGAGCTTGGAGTTGAAGATATGGTGAGTCCTCATAGTTCGAGGTCAAACCCACTAGTTCCTATTTATGTTTAGAGCTTTTGTATGGGCTTAGTCCCAAAGTTTATTCAAACTATTGTAGATGGTTTGAGACAAAGTATAGAAAGTCTTCCACTTGATTTTTATGAAAACTGACTTCGATTGTAAAAGAAAAGTTTTAAATTTCGCATTATTTTCCTATGTTCTTATGTTCAAGAATGATATGAGGCTTGTATGAGACTTTTCATAGTCTTGTACGCCGTGTCGCATCAAGGGGGTACCCCTGGGCCGTGACAATGAATGATGAACCTAAGTGTCTAGCTTAGCATAGGTAGGATATGGGGTCTTGTTCATGCATGGCACAAGCTTGCCTTAAGGTGACTCATGAGATGTTTAGTCTCATATCAGGTATTGTTAGATAGGATTGTGCTATAGTTGCCTTCCTTGACATGATATGATTGACTAAGGTGATAGTTCCCTTGTCTATAAGAAGTTAGCTAATAGTGAGACCAAAGTAAGGTAAATATGATTATGATGACTTCATGGTTATGCTTAGTGTGAAGGGTAGTATGGGGTACTTTGCATACATTGTACAAGTGTGCTTTTAGGTTACTTAGGAGTATGGTTGTCTTATGGTAAAGAAGCTTAAGAGTTGACTATGAATATAGACTATGATTAAGATGACTAAAAAGGGATACTTGGCTTGGGTGGTATTATGGGATACTATACATGCTTTGCACTTGTATGCCTTTGAGGTTACTTGAGAATGGTTCTATTATGGTAGAGATGACCAAGAGTGAATAATGCTTATATGATGTTTATGTTGAAAGACTTGGCCTATAATTATTATGACTTATCTCCTATGCACATTAACCATGTCTTATGTTGACTTATGATTGTATGATGCTTATGTTGGAGATTATGCTATGACTATGACGATTATGCTATGGCTATGTTATTATCTCTTATGCTTATGTCTCATGTTGACTAACCATTTTGAGATGCTCTTATGATGTTGTGCTATTTATCATACTTGGTACATTTTGTACTAATGCATATAGCCTACATTCTAATCAAATGTAGGGTTTGGAGACTTGAGTGCTATCTTGAAGCTAGGTTTCTAAGGAGCTGAGGAGTGGAAGATCTCAGTGAGTCCTCGTAGCTTTGAGGACAAACCAGCCATTTCCTGTATGTCTTTTATTTCATGTTTTGACACTATTGTATGGGTTGTGTCCCAAGAGTATAATCTAAAGTTGTATAGATGGTTTCAGACAGTATAGAAAGACTTCCGCTTGTTTTTTATGAAAAATGACTTCGATTGTAAAAAATTTAAATTTTCTCGTATTTTATTTCTATTACCTAGGTTATGATGATAAGGGCTTGTATGAGACCCCTTTGGGGTCAAGTACGCCATGTTACGTCTAGGGGGTACCCTTGGGTCGTGACAAACTTGGTAATAAGAGCACAAGGTTTAGAACGGTTGTAGGATTGTCTCAAACAACATCTAGTAGAGTCTTGTTCATAAATGTGGAGCGCGCCACATTTATGAATATAATGCTATTGGATGCTTAGGAAACTTTACTTCTTCATTTTCTAAGTCGTGCCATAGAATTTGGTTTAGTAGATCTTTTTCCTAATCTGTGCCCTATGCTTTTTCAGGGTATGGCTAATTTAAGGGCTAATGGTAGGAGAAATGAGGAAGGAAATGTGGATTAAAAGGTTCCTGTCCAAGTTCCACCCTAAGATCCTCCTCAAGTTCTAATTGACCCTATAGAGGAAAATGAGACTCATGCAGAATTTAGATCCTCTATGCAATTGTTGGCTAAAGCTATGACGGCTCAAACGAATAGGGATGTTGGGGCCCATGTGAACCCTAATATGAATACCGCAGCCTTGTGAGTGAGGGAGATCCTTAAGATGAAACCTCCGAAGTATCATGGCTCTAAGGTAGAGGAAGACCTCAAAGTGTTTATAGATGAGTTGTGTAAGATTCTTGATATCGTGGGGGTGACCTTGGTAGAGAAAGCGGAGTTAGCCGCTTACCAATTGCAAGGGTTGGGTCAAATATGGTATGGTCTATGGAAAGAGAGTAGACCGGTAGAAGCGGGTCTTATAGAGTGGGATGTGTTTAAGAAGACATTCCTTGATAAGTTCTTTCCCCTAGAATTGAGGGAGGCTAAGATACAAGAGTTTATGAACCTTAGGCAAAGGTAGCATGAGTGTTCAAGAGTATTCCCTAAAGTTTACTCAACTCTCTAAGTATGCCCCAACCTTAGTGGAGAACTTAAGGGCAGAGATGAACCATTTCATAATGGGAGTATCCAAATTGGTAGAAAATGAATGTCGTGTGGCAATGCTTATAGATGATATGGATATATCACGTCTTATGGTCTTTGCCCAACGAATGGAAGTCAAAACTTAAGAAAAAAACTAAGATAAAAAAGAGGTCTAGATTGAATGATGATGAGTCCTTATATGATGAGTCTGATGGACATGGTTGCCCTAAGTATAGAAAAACTTCCTCGGGCAAGGTCCCTCAAGTACTCCTAAGTTCAACCAAAAGAGGGTGTCTAACTTCGAGTCTCAAGAAGAGGGTAGTGAGATTCTATTACCAGGATGTAGTAAGTGTGATAGAAGTCATGAGGGTGAATGCTTAGCGGGCTCTAACATTTGTTTCGGTTGTGGTGAGTTGGGCCACAAGATAAGGCATTGCCCTAAAATTTCTAGATATGAAGAGGATAGTCGTCGTAGGTCCCAACCCTACCCTTCCTACGGTCTACTAGGTTTGGGTTGCAAGTCTCCAAAGAAGAATATGTCTTAAACTCTTCAATCTATAGAAGATCAAGAGTGATCTTCTCATGTCCCTTCCGATATGTGTTTTATGCTTTAGATTTTTGGATTTCTTGTCTTTGGTGACTTGTTATGATAAACTATGAAGTTGCCTTCAGTATGAATAATGATTTATTGTTGCCCTTATGTTATGAAAGATGTTTAGAAGAAATTGTGTAGGCTTACTCCCAAGGGAGAGATAGTGTGCCTATCTAGAAAGGTTTTTGGTGTGGTTATATTAGTTGATGGTAGACCCCGACATAGTCATGATGAGTTTTGAGATTTGTTGATAGATAGGTTGGATAGGGTGTTTAAATAATGCCTAAATGGGTTGAGTGAATAGACTCCTCTAAGAAGGGTAGAAGTGTAATTTACCATGGTTTAGAATCACCTTGTGTGATGGATGTAAAAGCTTAGTGATGATTATCTCCGACCTTAGAATTGAAAGAAGTGAAGCTTAAAAGAGTTTTTACAGGCTTGCTCCCAAGGGGGATATAATGAGCTTGGATAGCAAGGTCATTGAGTACCCTTGATGTTTACGAGTTAGGTATGCTTGAAATTCTCACCTTGAGTGGTGTTAGTGAGGTTTCTTGTGAGTTAGTCTTAAAGAGAACCTCTCTAAATTAGAAGTATCGGTAGAAATCTTAGACCGAAAAATTAAGAGATAGAAGAACAAGGAAGTTGTTCCATGAAGTGTAGAAGGGATCTTTCAAGGGTTTAGTTGGGGATGCTACTTGGGAGGCCTAGGGCCAATGAGATGGGGCCGCCATAGCAGGCCAGTTGCGAATTAAGTTAGAAATAAACCCCAAAAATGCCATTATTCTGCAAAATTAGTTCTTAAATGTTAGGAGACGCAATAGGGTGACTTCTTGAAAGTTTTTCACCATTCTTGAGGCTAAAGGTAAGGTTTTTACTCACCGAATCCGTTTTTCGATTCGTAGAATATAAATTCTTGTATAATTATTGTTGGGGAGGGTTTTTGAGCTGTTTGGATGGTGGAAAAAGCCCTAATTTGGATATTGGGATCATGGGTTTGGCCTATGGTTGATAGTGTTAATTGTAATCTTGGTAATTAGGCATCATTTATTGATCCTCGCTTTATATTGATTGTTTGTAGACCAAGAACAAGTGAAAAGAATCCAGAAAGGGAAGAGTCATGTTTCTTAGGAGGGTTCAAGTTTTGTTCGAGGTAGGTGATGGTTGTGATTTCATGTTGGTGTGATGTATGTTAGTAGTTACTTCATTGTAGTGCATGTATGTATGTGAATGTTGCATTATTGATCACACTAACCATAATTGAGTATGAATGAATAATTGTATGCCATAAATCAACACTTGATTCTATGATTATGAAAATGTACATTGTGATTGTGATTGTGGCTTGCTGAAATAGATTGGGTGTTACGTTCCAACACACTAAGTTGGATTGGGTCCCACGTTCCGGCGCATATATGGTATCGAGTGTCATGTCCGGCACACTATTTCACGACCTAGGGGGTACACCCTAGATGTAACATGGCGTACTTGACCACGAAGGGGTCTCATACAAGCCACTTATTATATCATAACATAGGATAATAGAAAAGTGCAGAGATTTAAAACATTTTTTCGTACAATCGAAGTCTTTTATAAAAGCAAGCAGAAGTCTATAACTCTTTTGTCTCAAACCATCTAATAAAACATTGAATAACTCTTGGGACACAGCCCATACCATAGTCCAAAACATAAAAATGAAATATAAAGGATATGGTGGTCAAGCCCTCGAATGCTATAAGGACTCACCATAGTTCTCTTCTTGATCTACTATGAACCTAGCCATGAGGATGGAAGTCGATATCGCCAAACCTTACATTTGATAAGAATGTAGTCACAAGTATGCGTTAGTACAATAATGTACTAAATATGATGGCTAGCATAAATCATCAACATGAGCATATAAGAGATATTAGTCGACATAAGACATATACCTTAATAATAATAGACAATAGCATAAGACATGAACAAAGAGACATCATAGGTTATAAGCATAAGAGACAACAACATAATCACAGGCATAATGAAAGCATCTAATTTAACATGACATAAGAGAAACACTTCATGAGCCACCTCAAGGCAAGCTTGTACAACACATGGATAAGACTCCATAGTCCTACCCATGCTAAGCAAGTCACTTTAGGTCCTCATTAATCTTTATTACCATTTTGATCTTATTCTTGGCTTATTTCTCATAGACAATAGTTGTATTCACCTTTATTCACACATATCAAGGAGAGCAACTTATAGCAACAACCCAAATTAAGTATATATATCATAAGCATAAGTCATAAGCTTATTCATTACATAGATCATCATAACATAAGAGAACTTACCATGACTACCCTTAAAGTATACTTGTGCAATGCATGAACAAGATCCCATAATCCTATTCATACTAAGTAATTCCTCTTGAGTAACCATAGTTCATACTACACTTGACCTTGTGGGAATTAGTCGTAACCGACATAGACCATGTGAGCTTACATGGAATCTAGTGTTACCCACACCGAAAAGCGTTGTCCTACTTTCCTAAGGTAAGACCATGATTATGTTAGCCTTACATTGATACAGTAGCTAAATAACCTATGGGGGCACATAGTTTATAGGATAAGGAGATTCTTACTAGAAACCCGACCTTTCTAACGAAAAGGTTCCCATTTTAAGAGATTGTTTCATTAGAATAGCTCAATAGATCATGCGTGAGAATAACCTTTCACAGTCCATGAGTACATGTTTTCATTAGATTCAATTTGGTGAGAATTGCCTTCCAACTTAGAATCTTCATTATGTGAAAAAACCTTTCACATTATGTTCATTATGTGTTCATGATAATAGCCTTTCAATTATCACAACCACATCATCAAATTCATGGTCTCTTCATTTATAGTTATGCATAACTATGTGTGAGAATACGATTTCAACAACACCACAATTACATCATAGTCATAATCACTTCACTCTCTCGAAAGGTGCTCTTAAAGCATGTACACAACCTTCATAAAGCATGTATAATATCATATATTGCCCTTTTAAGGACCAAGAATCATATTCAATCAAAACATCTAGAATTCATTATATTAGACATGGATATAATCATAGTTCAAGAAATCAAATCATCACATGCATAATTTCATATACTCATAATATAGGTCATGTGAGTAAAGTCCATTCACAACAACACCATCTATAATTCAATCAGGCAAGTAGCTTCACTCTCAATGTATTATCATTCATAATTCAACATATTAGCCTTACGCTCAAAGCCCTAGGATTCATCACCTATGACTACAAGATTTACTCTCAAGATATACTTCTCACAAGCACCTCATAGACCTAAGTCTCAAGGTCTTCCACTCACATGCTTCACCCTTAACCAATTTTAATCATATATCATCATATAAACTCAATTTTAACACTACTAATCATGATCCATCAAATAAGCCCGAATCTAATCAATACATATCTACACGCTTTACCTTTATGAAATTTCTATTTCGGTGTTCTAATCTCATGTAATTCATAAGGTAATTCATCAATCTTATAAGATCACATCTAAGCCCTCAATTTCCTGTTTCATGACATAAAACCAAACCATATCAATTTCACCCTAGAATCTTAAGTTAATCTCTTATAAATGTACAATCATACTGAAATCATGTAATTACATCATAATCAACCATCATCCACACAATTGGATCAACATACAATAATACCCCCAATATAGGAAGAAACCCTAACTAGGATTGAGGTTCATCTTAACAATTGGGGGAAACATTGGGCTTCATGGATGAAAGGAGTCCATGAATGAATAAGCTATCATACCTTGATTATAAGGCCCTCACACAACTTGAAACAATGGAGGAATTTGACCTACCTTTACCCTCTTGTCCTTCGTATCCTCCTTCTTCTCCTCCTTCTCCTTCTTCTCCTCGTTCTCCCCCTTCTCCTCCTCCTTCTCCTCGTTCTTCTTTTTCTTCTTCTTCTCCTTCTTCTCATTCTTCTCCTTCTTCTCCTACTTCTGCTCCTTCTCCTCCTTCTGCTGCTTCTTCTCCTTCTGATCCTTCTTCTCCTTCTTCTCCTTCTCCTTCTCCTTCTCCTTCTCCTTCTTCTTCTTCTAGAGAGAGAATTTCTTGGAGGGAATTGGGTTTGATTTGGGGATTTAGAAATAATGATTTGGAATCACTTAATTAATTGTCTAATAGCTTTATATAGGTCGTCTAATTACTAATCAAATGACACCACTTAATAACTAATTAGTTCTAGAATATTCCCTAACCCTCCAACTTAAACCGCCTAAGGACAAGGCTGCCTCACCCATGAAACCCCGACCTACGGGCCGTTGGTGGACCCACGGGTAGTGCTGGTCATCTGTTGGTGGAGGTACTTGAACATGGTTTGCAGGCCTTGACCCACAACCTTCCCTCAGGGGGCGTGGGTGGACCCATGAGGCGTGAGTCCTCATCGTGGGTCACTGATTTTTGGCAGGTTCTAGAGGTTGTTTTAGGGTCCTCCTCAAAGACCCTTGGTTGGTCCTTGGGGAGTGGTACCGTGATGTTTAACCCCTAAAACCCTCATTGTAAATACGGGAGGTCATTTTTACAACTTTAACCCTCACGTAAAGCTCTAGAAACCTTATGTAAAGCTCTAGTTGAACTTACTAGTTTTCCGGGTGTTACAATATCTCCCCCTTGGGAACATTCTTCCTCGAATGACGATCTAAACACTTATTAAAGGAAACGACTCTAGACTAGCAGCCCATCGTGCATGGAACTCATCTAAATGCACATAAACAAGGAGGAACATCAACTCCAACTCAAGCATACTCAATGCACCACAAGGAAGTAGGAACTACATCTAACAACCCATTATGCATGAAATTTCTCATACTCATAGGAGGAATTACCTTCTCCAACTTGAAGCATGCTCAACACAATATCATGGAGCCATTAGGCCATTTCACTCAAGAAAAGCATAAACATATAGAGCATGTTCATCACTCCATCTCATGAAGTCAAATAGGCAACTCATACTTAATGCACAACAACATAAGGAAAATTAATCATCCAATTCATTTTCTTTCAAAATACGAGTTTTCATGATATGCATAACATAAGGAAATCATGGAAACATCTTTAACACACATGACTTCACATAAAGCATAAACCATGAGGAATTCATCATCTTAATGCTAAAAGGAGGAATACAAGAAAAAGAATGAGGATATTAAGATATCTTATTGGCCCTTGGCCTCCCAAGTAGCACCCTCACCTAAAAGACTACTCCTCAAGCATATGTAGTTCACAAGAAACCTTACCAACTGCACTCAAGATCTCACATGAGCCTACAAAACCGGGACTACACTTTCCAAACTCACTACAACTCTCAAGGTGAGAATTTCAAGCTAACCTAAATCATGAGCATCAAGAACACTCAACTACCTTGCTATCTAAGCACATCATCTCCCTCTTGGGAGTAAGCCTATATAGACACTTCTAAGCATCATTTCTTTCAATTCTAAGGTTGGAAAAAGTTATCACTAAGCTTTCACATCCGTCACACAAAATGATTCTAGACCATGGTGAATTACACTTCTACCTTTCTTAGAAGTGTCTACTCACTCAACACATTTAGGCATTACTTAAACACCCTATTCATCAAGTATATCCACATACCTCCAAACTCATCATGACTAAGTCAGGTTCTATCAATAAAACACATAACCATAAAGAAACCCCCTTATACAAAGGACAAAAACAAGGTTTATCATACCAAGTCTAACAAGAAACAAAAGGCAAGCAACACCAGAATCTAAATAAGCATAAAACACATACTGAGCGCAACATTCGGAGGACTCTCTTGTTCACCTCTATCTTGGCGAGCATAGGACCTACTTTGCTTCCTTTCTCTTCCCCTAGCGATAAGTACCAGGCAATCTCTCTTTCTCAATTTGATGAGCATAAACTATAAGACGAGAAATATTCATATCATGATCAAACATGGATGTATGACATTCTTTTACTACTAAATCGGACTATCCCAACACAAACTTAATCATTCTCGACCTAGGATCAGACACTAGAATTGGAACATACTTAGACAATTGGGTGAACCTTCATGCATATTCCTTAACACTCATATCACCTTGTCTAAGGTTGATGAACTCAAGCACCAAAGCTTCTCTCATCTTTAAAGGGAAGAACCTATCTAGAAAAGCACTCTTGAACCCTTCCCACTCTATGGGACCCATTCCTAAAGGTCTAGCCTCTTTCCATTGATCCTACTATATATGTGCAACCCCTTTGAGTTGACAAGAAGCTAACTCCGCCTTATCTACCGGAGTCACTCCCATAAAGTCTAACAACTTAGAGACCTCTTCTATAAACTCTTGAGGATTCTATTCCCTCTTGGAGCCATAAAACTCCAGAGGGTTCATCCTTATAAAATCCTTTACTCTTAAAGCAGCCATATCGACTATTGGGTTCACCGGAGCGACAACCTCTCTATTGACTTGTGCCGTCATGGTTTGAGCCAACATAAGAAAAGCCGACCTACTATGCACATTAGTAACATTCTCCCCTATAGGGTCCATTGGAGCTTGGAGAGGAACCTCTTTCCCCACATTTTCTTTCTCATTCCTCCTAGCATTTGCCCTTGTATCAGCCATGACCTGAAAACTGTAGGGCATATATTAGGAGAAAGACCTAATAGAATTAAACTCTATGGCACGACTTAGAGAATGAAGAAGTGAAGTTTCCTAAACATCTCATAACCTCTCATTCATAAATATGACACGCTTCACATTTATGAACAAGCCTCTACTAGACATGGTTTTGAGACAATCCTAGAACCATTCTAAACATTATGCTCTGATACCAAGTTTGTCACGACTCAGGGGTACACCCTAGATGTAACACGGCGTACTTGACCCCGAATGGGTCTCATATAATGCACTTATCATATCATAACATAGGATAATAGAAAAGTGCAGGAATTTAAAACATTTTTCCATACAATTGAAGTCTTTAGCGGAAGTCTATTGTCTCAAATCATCTAATACAACTTTCAATAACTCTTGGGACGCAACCCATACTGTAGTACAAAACATAAAAATGAAATATAAAGGACATGGTGGTCAAGCCCCCAAATGCTATGAGGACTCACCAAACTTCTCTTCTTGATCTACTATGCACCTAGCCACGAGGAAAGAAGTTAATATCACCAAACCCTACATTTGATAAGAATGTTGGGAAAAGTATGCGTTAGTACAATAATGTAAAAAATATGATGGCTAGCATAAATCATCAACATGAGCATAAGAGACATTAGTCGACATAAGACATATACCTTAATAATAAAAGACAATAACAAAAGACACGAACATAAGAGACATCATAATAAGACATAGGTTAGAAGCATAAGAGACAACAACATAATCATAGGCATAATGAAAGCATCTAGTTTAACATAACATAAGAGAAACACTTCACGAGCCACCTCAAGGCAAGCTTGTGCAACACATGGATAATACCCCATAATCCTACCCATGCTAACCAAGTCACTTTAGATTCTTATTAATCTTCATTACCTTTTAGATCTCATTCTTGGATTATTTCACATAGAGAAAAGGAGAATTCACCTTTAGTCACCCATATCAAGGAGAACAACTTATATAAACAACCCAAGTTAAGTATATATATCGTAAGCATAAGACAGAAGCATATTCATTACATAGATCATCATAACATAAGATAACATGCCATGACTACCTTGAAAGTATACTTGTGCAATGCATGAACAAGATCCCATAATCCCATTCATACTAAGTGACACCTCTTGAGTAACCATAGTTCATACTAGACTTGACCTTGTGGTAATTAGCCTTAACCAACATAGACCATGTGAGCTTACATGGAATCTGGTGTTACCCACACCGAAAAAGGTTGTCCTACTTGACTAAGGTAAAACCATCATCATGTTAGCTTTAGGTAGATCCAATACCTAAATAACCTATGGGGGAACATAGTTTAAAGGATAAGGATATTGTTACTAGGAACCCGGCCTTTCTCACGGATAGGTTCCAATCTCAAGAGATTGCTTCTAGAAACCCGGTCTTTCTCATGGAAAGGTTTCCATCTCATAGACAATATACACTCGGTGCTAAGCATAATTTACATGGAGTACTTATGAAGTCCTAACTTTTTTAATTAGGATAGGTCAATAGATCATGCGTGACAATAACCTTCCACTGTCCATGTTTACATGTTTACGTTAGATTCAATTAGGTGATAATTGCCTTTCAACCTAGAATTTTCATTATGTGAGAAAACCTTTCACATTATGTTCATTATGTATTCATAGAATATCCTCTCAATAATCACAACAACATCATCATATTCATTTTCTCTTCATTTATAGTTATGCATAAGTGTGTGTGAGAATAGCCTTTCAACAACACCACATTTACATCATAGTCATAATTACTTCACTCTCTCAAAAGGTATTCTTAAAGAATGTACACAACCTTCATAAAGGTGTATAATATCATATATTTCCCTTTTTAGGACCAAGGATCATATTCAATCAACATAACTAGAATTCATTATATTAGACATGGATATAATCACAGTTCAAGCAATCAAATCATCACATGCATAATCTCATATACTCATAATATAGGTCATGTGAGTAAAGTCCTTTCACAACAATACCATATATAATTCAATCATGCATGTAGCTTCATTCTCAAAGACTTATCATTCATAATTCACCATATTAGCCTTACTCTCAAAGCCCTAGGATTCATCATCTATGACTACAAGATTTACTCTCAAGAAATACTTCTCACAAGCACCTTAGAGACCTAAGTATCAAGGTATTCCACTCACATGCTTCATCCTTAACAAATTTTAATCATATATCATTATATAAACTCAATTTTAACACTACTAATCATGATCCATAAAGTAAGCCTTAATCTAATCAATTCACGTCTACAAGATTTACCTTTAAGAAATTCCTATTTAGGTGTTCTAATCTCAAGTAATTCATAAGGTAATTCATCAATCATAGAAGATCACATCTAAGCCCTCAATTTCCTCTTTCATGGTATAAAACCAAACCATATCAATTTAACCCTAGAATCTTAGGTTAATAAAGAATACATGTATACTACTACTAAAATCATGTAATTACATCATAAAAATAATCATACAGTCAATTGGATAAACATACAACAATACCCACAATATAGGAAGAAACCCTAACTAGGATTGGGGTTCATCTACACAATTGGGGGAAACATGGGGCTTCATGGATGAAAGGAGTCCATGAATGAATAAGACATCATACATTTATTATAAGGCCCTCATAAAGCTTGCAATAATGGAGGAATTTGACCTAGCTTGACCCTCCTCTCCTTCTTCTTCTTCTTCTTCTTCTTGAGTTTTTCTAGATAGAGAATTTCTTGAAGGGAATTGGGTTAGATTTGGGGATGTAGAAATAATGATTTCGAATCACTTAATTAATGATCTAATATATTTATATAGCTGGTCTAATTACTAATAAAATGACACCATTTAATAACTAATTAATTCTAGAATATTCCCTAACCCTCCAACTTAAACCGCCTAAGGACAAGGTTGCCTCACCCATGAGACCCCGACCCACGGGCCGTTGGTGGACCCATGGGACGTGCTAGTCATCCGTTGGTGGAGGTAGTGGAACATGGTTTGCAGGCCTTGACCCACGACCCTTCCCCACAGGGCGTGAGCCCCCATCGTGGGTCACTAATTTTTGGCAGGTTCTAGGGGCTGTTTTAGGGTCCTCCTCAAGGACCGTTGGTTGGTCGTTGGGGATTCGTACCATGACCTTTAACCCCTAAACCCCTCATTATAAATACGGGAGGTCATTTTTCAACTTTAACCCTCACGTAATGCTCTAGAACCCTTACATAAAGCTCTAGTACTAGTTTTCTGGGTGTTACACACTAACTTGGATCGGGTACCATGTACTGGTACACTAACAGTTTTGGTGTGGGTTCCATAAGAGGACCATTGAATTATTATATACATATATTGAGAATGTGGAATTGTTCGTTGATCCTGAAATGATGACTAATATTGTATATGTTCGGTATATGCCTATTTTATAATGTTGTGGTTACTTGCATGCATCTAACTTATTGGCATACCCGCGTGATCCTACCAATACACTGTGGTAGTGTACTGATACTGCATTTTCTCTTTCTTTGTTAAGTTCAGGGCATCTTTAGGCGGCTACTGACAGACCTCGTTTAGAAGACCAGTGATCAAGATCAAATTCTAGGGTGAGCCACTTCTTCCAGGCTTCCATGAGTTCTCGTTATGTTTAGCCCATTCTATTCGGACTTAGACTAGTACTTTAGATATTCTTATGTTTAGTTTGGGGTTGCACCCATTTTCTTAGACGTGTTGAACTTTAGATGTTTTGGTACTTTGACTTTTAGGTTCTAGGCATAATTTCCACAATGTTTTGTCAGATCTGTTGGAGTTTATGGGAACTCTACTTGACTCTTGCATTTAAACCTGCTTCCGTATCTTTAAATGCCTTAGTTTTTGATCAAGTTGTGTAGTTCTTTGGTTAGCTAATTGGTGTTAATGGTTCTACCACCGGAGCATTAGTGTAATCACGCCAGTCTGGGTCGTGACATGTATGAAGCCTTTCGGGATCTTATACGCCTTGTTACATCTAAGGGGTACCCCTAGGTCATGACATATTTGGAGTTAATTTCGTCTTTGTAAGGAAAAACACAACTCTATAAATAGAAGAGGGTCTTGAGAGAATTATTCAATTTCTCATTAGTATTTTCTTTGAAAGACATTAGGACATAAGAGAGGTTTTCGAGAGAGTTTTCAACAAGAGAAAATAGAGAAGTAAAAGGGTTCTTTTGTTGCATTCTTTTTCTCCGACAAACAACATTGAGATTGTGTTTCCTAATTAACTAACCATTGGACCGGGCTGAAATTTGGACCGAGTGTTCCTGACATCTTGGTGGTTCATTTGAATGGTGGAGGTCAGATTCAGAGGTCAGAAAGATCCTGTTTTAGGTCCCGAACAACAGTTGGGTAAAAGGTGGTGTTTCCTTCTATTTATCTTTTGTTGGTGTAGCTATTGTTTATTCTCTTTGGGCAATTGTTGTGTAGCCATTCAAAGAATATTTGGAACCCTCTTATTTTTATAGTGAAGTAATTCATATCTTGTCGATCCTTTGGTGATTACCTTCGGTTTGAAGGATTTTTTCACGTTAAACTTGGTGTTTTTTATTTTTGGATTTTTGTTTTCATCTTTCCATCACAATAACAATACTTGTTCACTATTGGCTTTACAGACTTTTTAAGAAACTATAAATAGAATGGTAATTTTACTATATCACCCTTTGAATTTAGTAACTACAATGTCTTGAAAAAAGTAATAGGGAATTGACTGTAATTAACGATAAGGTAAATTAGGAACTAAGGGTAAAATTGTCCATTGATTTCATAAAGTGGACAAATATTGTTAGACATCCCAAGATAGTACCCCATAGTGGACAACTATTGTTGGATGGAAGGAGTATTTATAACATTCCTCTTTGGATGTCCATGTACAAAGAAATTTTGGAAGAAGAAAGAGTCTACATAGTTATTCTTAATTATACGCATTATTTGTTTTCTCGTTAAAAACCTTATCAGAAAAAATCACGTGGGACAAAATTCTTGTTTAATGAAAAAAAGTGCAGCACCTATTTACTCCCCCGTATAAACAGATCACTTAATATCTCAAAGTCGACGCATTCTAAATTTTGTTAAATATCTAAAAGACTAATAAAATCTATAAAATTGTTATGAAATAAAGATAGTACTCGTTTCGTCTCTATTTACTCGTCAAATATTTTTTCATTTGATTTCCTTTTTACTTGTCATTTTTGACATATCAAGGAGGGACAATTTTCTCTTTTATATTATACCCCCAATTTATTAATATTGAGTTATTATCTTTGAAAAATATTGTGAGTAAAATATATTTGGGACATCATCAATAAATAGAGTTAGCATGATAAACTCACCGCACCAATCATTATTTTCTTCATAGGTGTGTAATTCAAAATTTTATAAATAAAAATGGAAAAGGAGATTTTAGACGGTCAAGTTCGGAAGTTAGAAATTAAGAAGTTGCTTTTGTGAAAGTTCTTTGGAGGAATCAACTAATTGAGGGTGCTTCTTGGGAGGCCGAAGCAGATATGATGTCCAAGTATCCTCATCATTTTTCCTTAGCTCCTATTCTATCTTGAGGTATTAGTTCGTCATGGTTCATTTACTCGTATTCACGTGTCTTAGTCAGTCTCATGTTTCCAAATCCTTGCATGTTTATGAAAAACTTGATTTTTATCTTATAATTTAGCTTGTAGTGATTTCTCCTTGTTTTTGTGTATTATGATGAGATTTTCATTCTTTTTGGGTTGTTATTTTCTCTCCTACTCTATTCATACTATCTTGGGTACCATTTGAGGGGGAGTTATTGTAACACCTCAAAAATTGAAAGGTTAGATTGTAAGGGAAAATTCTAGTTTTGACACTAAACTAGTGATTTACGAGTCCTATCTATAGGTTTTAGGAAGTTCTACGGATCGTAGAAGGGAAATTGTAGGATTTGGGTTGAGTTTTGGAATTTTCAAGTCCTAGTAAGTTAACCTACGAGTGGAAAATATGGGTCCTAGTTTTTTTTGCGGGTCGTAGATGGTTTCTGTAGAAGGGTTCCTAACGTAGTGAAATTTTGTTCTTGAACTTTGGTTGTACGAGCCATAGTAAATTAGATGGACCATATTGTTTCTCTTAGTGGTGTATCGATGATTAGTGTTGCTCATGTTGATGATGGTAAGAAAGAGTTAGTTTATGATGTTCATAAGTTGGCCGTTTGGGTGTTCGCTTTGTTGATTCTAATGAAGTCGGTGTGATTGTTTAGAATGGTTCAGAATCGTCTCTTATATCAGATGTGAAGGCTAAGCAAGATCTTCATCTGGTATTAGTTTATTTGAAGAATTCGATTTCCAAAAAAAATCATCAAGTCTTTCTCCCAAGGGGGAGATGGTATCCTTCGGTACCAAGATCAGTTATGTGTTCCAAATCTTGGAGAATTGAGAAATCAGATTTTGACAAAAGCTCACAGTTCTCGATATTCTATTCATCTGGGAGCCACCAGGATGTACCATTATTTTAGGAAAGTCTATTGGTGAAATGGAATGAAGAAGGATATTGAAAAAAATTGTGGCTAAATGTCTGAATTGTCAATAAGTGAAAGTTGAGCTTCAAAAATTTGGTGGTTTGGCTCAAGATATTTGTATTCCTACATGAAAGTGGAATATTTGAATATGGACTTCATTTATCGTTCACCTCATACTCATCATCATTTGGCTCGAATTGGATTATTGTGGACCGAATGATGAAATTGTCTCACTTTCTTTTCGTAAAGACTTTCTTTTCACTTGAAGAGTACACCAAGCTTTATATTCGAGATATAGTGAGGTTGCATGTGGTTCCTTTATTCATTATCTCCGATCAGGGTACTTAGTTTACATGTGAGTTTGGAGGTCCTTTAAGAAAGGTCTTGGTACTCAAATAAAGCTTAGTACGACTTTTGATCTTCAGACCAATGGGCAAGCCGAGCATACTATTTAGACTTTGGAAGATATGTTAAGAGCTTGTGTGATTGATTTCAAGGGTAATTGGGATGATCATTGTACTTTGATCGAGTTTTCTTACAATAATAGTTATCACTCAAGTATTCAAATGGCTCCTTATGAAGCTCTTTATGGTAGGAGGTGTAGGTCACTTATTGATTGATTTGATGTTGATGAGGTCTCTTCGATAGAGCCCGAGTTAGTTCATGAGGCTTTGGAAAAGGTTTGACTTATTTGTAAAAGATTTCAAATGGATCAAAGTCGATAAAATTCTTATGTAGATGTTAGAAGAATAGATCCTATACTTGATGTTGATGATTGGGTTTACTTGAAAATTTCACCTATGAAGGGTGTGATGAGGTTTAGAAAGAAAGGGAAGCTTAGCCCCCGTTCTATGGGTCCATATCATATTTTGAGGCGTATTTGTAAGGTTACTTATAAATTGGAGTTACCTAATGATTTAGCATCAGCTCATATAGTAATTCATGTCTCTTTGTTAAAGAAGTGATAAAAATGAGGGGCAATTGAATGAAATAAGAAAACATATGTGGAATTACCGAAATCCATTTGAATTTATGAGCAACAAAGGACTTTATACCTTTACCTGTCAATTGAATTCGATCAATTAACAAGTACTAAAACTCAATCACAAACGATAAAATCAAATTGAATCTAGAAAGAGGGTAAATTGATGATTGATTAAGCTAGGAAAAGTTAACACAAACAATATCGGGAATCCACCCTAATCGCTAAATTACAATTAACAACTATGAACTACACCAATGCTAGGCTACACCTAGAAACTACAAGCTTCAAAACTTTCAAATATTCAATTAATCATAATCGTCATGATCTCAGTCTTCTAAAATAGAAAAAGACTACTAGTTATACTAAGGAAATAAATAAGACAATGGGATAAGAGTCTTGTTTGGTTGTCTTCTTTTGTGAATTCTTGAATTTATGAGATGGTGATTTGCACCAATGACCTCTTTCTTCTTTCTCTTCACTTTGATAGACAAAAATTATGTCTTCATTTGGTGTCCACCAAGTTCTTCTAAAGCTTTCATAATGATCTATGCTATCTATGCCGTTATCATCATCCCCTTATTGAAAAGGATTTATTCGCGAAATCAAACCTTGCAAAAACAAAAGAAGGATAAGCAACAAAGATATCCTCATATTATGAGGATTAGGACAATGGTTAGCACAAAAGGCATTACACCAAAGAGACTCTATCTCAATGAACAACCAATTATCCTCTATTATCATGATTAGTAAGCCCATAGATGGAACTTAATGAAATTGGTTATTTCGCACATCTAAAGGATAATACCACCCCAAAGATGGCACTACTACAAGCTCTAATACTCTCTACATTCACAGGGTAAGTATGATAGAAGGTTCACATTGTTACGACTTGATTTCGAACACTAATTTACAAAACCATTTCTTAACTTGACTATTTGTTAATTTTATAAAAAATAAGAGTCGCCACTTAATTTTAAGGAAAAATAAGCAAGTATTTAAAAGGAAATTTTGAAAGGAAACATTTTAAATAACTAGAGTTAGGGTAAGGGTTCAAACAATCATCTAAGGAAGGTGTTAAGCACCTTAAAGGATCCGCTAACATGCATTTGACAGGCAAATTTTAAACTCGGCTAATTTCTAAAAGAAACTTTAAATTACTTGAAAAATCTCATTTTTAAATAAATAAATAAATAAGGAATCTTTTGATACTTAGACATTCATAGTATCCCAAATAATGAAATAATTCAAGAGGAATTTTAAGGGGCATGTATTGAAACAAACTGTTCCCATCGTTATCGAAAAGCCAACGGGAAAAAATTTAGGGCTGGAAAACTTTATGGTAGTAACTTGAAATTTCTTAGCCTAGTCTAGATTTGGATGAAATCGGAGTCACTAAGTTCTAAAAAGATCTGGTACTGTATGAGAGATCTAATTATGAATTTGATTGCATCAGTAGATAGCTAAGACGTTAAGGAACCCGTATGACTTTACGAAATTCAATTCGGGTGAGTTGAATTCCTGAAACTGATTTTAGTGTAGGAGGGTAGTGTCTGAGTGTCATGGGATGAAAGTGTGTTGTGAAATGGGGGGTTGGAACTCTTAAAATAGCTCACTGTTTCTGTGCAAGCCACCAAGGCATGATTTTTCCCACCAAAGCGAGGCCGCTGTGGCGGGATGGGGTCGCCATAGCGGGCTAGTCGCGAATTAAGTCAGAAATAAACCCAAAAACACCATTATTCTGCAAAATTCATTCTTAAGAGTTAGGAGACGAACCAAGGTGACTTCTTGACAGTTTTTCACCATTCTTGAGGCTAAATATAAGGTTTTTACTCCCTTAATCAATTTTTCAATCCATAGAATGTAAATTCATCGGTAATTATTGTTGGGGGAGGATTTTTGAGCTGTTTGGATGGTGGAAAAGCCCTAACTTGGGTATTGGGATCATGGGCTTGGCCTAGGGTTGATAGTGTTGATTGTAATCTAGGTAATTAGGCATCGTTTATTGATCCTCACACTATATTGATTGTTTGTAGACCAAAAACAAGTTGAATGAATCCGGAAGGGAAGAATCAAGATTCTTAGGAGGGTTCAAGCATTGTTCGATATAGGTGATGGTTGTGATTTCATGTTGGTGTGATGCATGTTAATAGTTACTTCATTGTAGTGTATGTATGTGAATGTTGCATTATTGATCACACTAACTGTAATTGAGTATGAATGAATAATTGTATGCCATAAATCAACCCTTGATTGTATGATTATGAGAATGTACATTGTTATTGTGATTGTGGCTTTCTAAAATGGATCAGGTGTTACTTTCCAACACACTAACTTGGATCGGGTGCCACATTCCGGCGCATATATGGGATCAGGTGTCACGTCCGGCACACTAATTTGGATTAGGTACCACATATGGGTACACTAACAGTTTGGTATGGGTTACATGAGAGGACCATTGACTTATTATATAGATGTACCGAGAATGTGGAATTGTTCATTGATCCTGAAATGATGACTAATATTGTATATGTTCGGTATACATCTATTTTATAATGCTGTGGTGACTTGCATACATTTCACTTATTGGGATAGCCGCGTGATCCTACCAGTACACTGTGGTTGTGAGTTGTTGTTTCATTGTTAAGTACAGGGCATGTTCAGGCGACTACTGACAGACCTCATTTAGAAGACCAGTGATCGAGATCGAATTCATGGGTGAGCCCAATTCTTCCAAGCTGCCATGAGTTCTCGTTATGTTTAGTTCATTCTATTCGGACTTAGACTAGTACTTTAAATATTCTTATGTTTAGTTTGGGGTTGCACCCATTTTATTAGACTTGTTGAACTTTAGATATTTTGGTACATTGACTTTCAAGTTCTAGGCATAATTTCCGCAATGTTTTGTAGATCTTTTTGAGTTTATGGGAACTCTACTTGACTCTTGAATTTAAACCTTCTTTCGTATCTTTAAATGCCTTAGTTATTGATTAAGTTGTGTAGTTCTTTGGTTAGCTAATTGGTATTAATGGTTCTCCCACTAGAGGATTAGTGTGGGTGCCAATCACGATGGTCTGGGTCGTGACGAAGTTGGTATTAGAGTCCTACGTTCGTTGATCTTGATGTACCACAATGAGTCTAGTAGAGTCTTACGGAACGGTACAGAGACGTCTGTACTTCTCATCGAGAGGCTATAGGACTTTAGGAAAGCTCTATGTTTTTCTTGTCTTCTTTAATGCTATAACTTGGTTCCAATTGGTATCTGGTGATCCAAATTGGTCTCTGATCTCATTCACTTTTCTATTCGTAGATGGTTAACACTAGGTGCAACGACGTTAGGCCCGTAGCTCCCATCAATGCACAAGCTTAGGAATCCACATCAAGAGATCGAGGGCGAGCTAGGGGTAGAGGAAGAGCAAGGGGCAGAGGCCGAGGAAGGGTATCACCTACTAGAGTTGGAGCTCCAGTTGAGAATGCTCCCAGAAATGAAAATCCACTTGCGCATCATGAAGAGATAAAGGAGAATGTTGAGGTTGAGGATGAGGAGAATGTTGGACAAGAGGAAAAAGTACAGGCTGAGACTGCAGGTATTAGACCCAGTGTTAGCTCAACATATTACGTCGTTCCTAAAAGGATTGGTTGGTCATGGAGTGCTTCCCCCAGTTCAAGAGACTCAAGCTCCTACCAATCCCCCTATTACTATCACTATCCCAAGGTGGGTTAAACTTTAGTAATGATGCTTTCTTCCATCCTTTGTTGGGTTCGGTTATGACTGTTAATGAAAGCGAGATGTTGACTAAGTTCTTGAAGTTTAAGCCTCCTGTGTTCCATGGTTTCGAGAGTGAGGACGCATATAAGTTTATTTTAGATTGTTATGAGAGGCTTCATAAGTTGGGAATTGTCCATCAGCATGGAGTAGAGTTTGTGACCTGTCAACTTTAAGGTGAGGCTAAGCAGTGGTCAAGAGCTTATGTGGAGTGTAGACCTTCAGCTTTACCCCACTCACTTGGACCCAGTTTCATGCTCTGTTCTTAGAAAAGTATGTGCCCTGAACTTTGAGAGATTGTAAAAAAGATAAGTTCATGGCTTTGGAGTAAGGTGGTATGATTGTGGCTGCTTATGAGGCTACGTTCCATGCTTTGTCTAGATATGCTACACAATAGGTGACTAGTGAGGAAAAAAGGATCTGCTTATTTGTGAAGGGACTAAATTCTAAGTTGTAGGTTTAATCTGTTCACAAGACCTCTATAGAAAAAAGCTTAAGTAAGGTAATAGATTTTGTGAAGAAAGTGGACGGGGTGAGGTGAGACGGTCAAGCTAAGGCATTGTCTATGAAAGCTAAGAATACAGATAACTTTCAGGTTCTTACTCCAGAGGTTCAGGGAGGCCGACACTTGCAACCTGGTAATTCAGTCTGCTATGCCCGCTTCTACAGGTAATTACTCGGGAACTCCACCTAAGAATTTGATACAAAATAGCAAAGGAGCTGCATTTTCGGTGGGCAGCAGGCCATCCTTTGATTGCACTTGTTATAATTGTGGAGAACCTGGTCATATGAGGAGAGATTGTTCCTATCTGTGCATGTTGGATTCCACGCAACACCACAATAAGTAGTGGTACCCGCGGGAAATGGTAATAATGGTCTAGGGTGTCCACAAAGTGGGCGAGGAGGAAATCCATGAGGTCGTAGAGGTAGGGGTAATGGTAATGCATGCAGAGGTATAGTTCAACCAGGCAGTGAAGTCGCCCGTCATGATGACATGACTTAGTTTTATGCCTTTCCGGGCAAGACCGAGGTGGAGGAGTGTGATGCAGTGATCACAGGTACTATTCTTGTCTGTGACCAGATTGCTAATGTGTTGTTTGATCCGGTTCTACTTATCTTTATGTGTCTGTGCAGTTTGCCTTGCGATTTGATATGATTTGTGATGTACTTGATGCCCGCATCCATGTTTCTACTCCAGTTGGAGAGTCTGCCATTGTCATCCATGTCTATCGTGCTTGTCGTATTTCGTTTATGGGCTTCAGACTTGGGTTGATTTGGTGATATAGGATATGACTCAATTTGATATAATCTTAGGCATGACTTGGTTGTCCCCCTATTATGTTGTGCTTAATTGTAATACTAAGTCTATCACTTTAGAAATTTTGGGAAGGGAAAAGTTAGAGTGGGAAGGGGTGTACAATCCTAAGCTAGCTAAGATCATATCCTCCATTCGGTCTAGGAAATTGGTAGGGCAGGGTTATTTTGCATATTTGGCTCATATTCGGGATGTTGAGGTTGAGTCTCCCTCTAATGAGTCTATTCCCACGGTGTCAGAATTTAGAGAAGTGTTTCCTACTGATTTGCCTGGTATGCCTCTAGATAGACATATAGATTTCTGCATTGATTTGGAACCTGGTACCCGCTCCACTTCTATCTCTGTATATCGAATGGCCCCGGTAGAGTTGAAAGCTTAAGGCTCAAATCCAAGAATTCCTTGATAAGGGTTTCATCCATCCTAGTCTTTCCCCATGGGGTGCTCCTGTATTGTTTGTTAAGAAAAAGAATGGTAGTATGAGGATGTGTATAGATTACCGGCAATTGAATAGGGTCAGCATTCGAAACAAGTACCCAATTCCTCAAATAGATGACTTTTTTGACAATTTCAAGGTGCATCAGTTTTCTCTAAGATTGGTCTAAGGTCTGGTTACCATCAGTTATAGATTAGGCCTGAGGATGTTCCCAAGACGGCGTTTAGAACCCTCTATGGGCACTACGAGTTTCTTGTTATGCCATCTGGGTGTACAAATGCACTTGCAACTTTCATGAGTTTGATGAATGGTGTGTTCAAACCCTTTCTTGATTAGTTTGTTAGAGTATTTATTGATTACATTTTGGTTTACTAGAAAAGTGAGGAAGAGCATGTCGACCATCTCTGTATTGTTCTATGTGTTCTTGGGAAACAAAATTTGTATGCAAATTTTTCTAAGTGTGAATTTTGGTTGACATCAGTTTGCTTTTTGGGGCATGCAGTTTCAAAAGAAGGGGTAATGGTAGATCCCAAAAAGTTTGAAGCGGTTAATAATTGGGTTCGACCAAGCTTGTGACTAAAGTTAGGACTTTGGTGGGGTTGGCTAGCTACTATCGTCGATTTGTAAATAATTTTGCTTCCATTGACACACATCTGACTAGATTAACCAAGAAAGAGGTACCCTTTGAATGGACTGAGAAGTGTGATGAGAGCTTTCAAAAGCTCAAGACTCGTTTGACCACATCGCCTATTCTAGCACTACCGGTGGAAGGTAATGATTTTATTGTTTATTGTGATGCTTCACATTCGGGTTTGAGTGTTGTGTTAATGCAGGATAAGAATATTATAGCTTATGTATCGTGACAGTTGAAGGTACATGAGAGGAATTACCGAACACATGATTTAGAGTTGGCAAAGGTAGTGTTTGCTCTTAAGATCTGGCGGCATTACCTCTATGGTGTTAAGAGTGAGGTATTTACTGATCATAGTAGCTTGGAACATGTGTTTACTCAAAATGATCTGAATTTGAGACAATGGAGGTGGATGGAGTTACTCAAGGATTATGATGTGACAATCTAGTATCATCTGGGCAAGGCTAATGTAGTGGCAGACACGCTAAGTCGGAAGGTGGTAAGTATGGGTTGTCTAGCTTGCTTGAGTATATCCAAGTGACCTTTGGCTAAGGAAATTCAGACCTTGGAGTCTAAGTTCGTGTAGTTGGACATCTCAGAGAAATGTGGGGTGTTAGCTAGCATTGAAGTAAGGGCCACGTTCATTGAGGAAATCAAGGCCAAACAATTTGAGGATGACAGTTTGAATGTGCTTAGAAAGAAGACAACGTCAGGAAAGGCACAAGAAAACACTCTTGATGCGGGAGCTATGCTCAATTTTAAAGGAAGAATTTGTGTTCCTCGAGTAGATAACTTCATTCAGAAATTGTTGACAGAATCCCATGGTTCGTGATATTCCATTCATCTGGGTGTGACCAAGATGTACTGAGATTTGAAGCAACTTTATTGGTGGCCTGGTATGAAGAAAGATATAGCGGAGTTTGTGGCTGAGTTTCAAAATTGCCAACAAGTAAAGTATCAACACTAAAGGCCTGCAGGTTTGCTTCAGAGAATGCCAATTCAGGAATGGAAGTGGGAAAGGATGGCAATGAATTTTGTGGTTGGTCTTCCCAAGACATTAGGAAAGTATGATTCTATTTGGGTAGTTGTTGACAGATTGACTAAGTCAGCCCATTTAATTCCAGTCAGAGTAGATTATAATGCAAAACAATTGGCTAATGTGTATGTAATAAATATAGTAAGGTTGCATGTGGTGCCCCTTTCTATCATCTCAGACTATGGTACACAGTTCACATCTATGTTTTGGAGGAAATTACATGATGAATTGGGCACAAAACTCACTTCTAGTACAACTTTTCATCCACATATGGACGGGCAGTCGTAGAGAACCATCCAAGTGTTAGAGGACATGTTGAGGGCATGTGTGATTGACTTTGGAGGGCATTGACATAAATTTATATCGTTGTGTGAGTTCTCTTATAATAATAGTTACCACCCCAACATTGATATAGCACCGTTTGAAGCATTGTATGAGAGGGGATGTAGATGACATAGGATGGTTTGAGGCTGGAGATGTAAAACCTTTGGGGGTTGATTTAGTGAAGGATGCTCAAGATAAAGTGAGAAGCAATATAGCTAAGCTTTTAGCAGCCCAGAGTAGACATAAAAAGTATGCAGACCATAAGGTAAGAGACATGACATTTGAGACTAGTGAGAAAGTTCTTCTTAAAGTATCACCAATGAAAGGGGTGATGAGATTTGGCAAGAAGGGTAGGCTTAGTCCTCGATACATTGGTCCATTTGAGATTCTTGACTATGTAGGACCAGTAGCATATATATTGGCTCTACCTCCTAACATATCGGGAGTTCATCCGATATTTTTTATGTCCGTGTTGAAGAGATATTAATCATGGTGACGGGGATTACATCATTAAGTCGGACTGAGTGTTGTTACATAAAGATCTCCAGTATGAGGAGGAACCGATTGTAATTCTTGAACATGAGGTCCGGAAGCTAAGGACCAAACAGATTAAGTCTGTGAAAGTTCAATACAAGCATCGTCTAGTTAAGGAAGATACTTGGGAAACCAAGAATGACATGCGAGACAAGTATCCCTAGTTGTTCATCGATTCAAGTACTAATTTAACCTTACATTAGCCTGTTTTTCTTACTTTGTCACTCAGGGATGAATGATGGGTAAATCTGTATCTATTGTAATGATCTGTTCCCGTCATTATAGAAAAGCCAAAGGGGAAAATTTTTGGCCGGAAAACTTTCTGGTAGTAAATTGAAATTTCCTTGCCTAGTCCAGATTTGGACAAAATCAGTGTCAGTAAGTTCTAAGAAGATCTGGTAGCGTATGATAGATATAATTATGAATTTGATTACATGAGTAGATAGCTAAGACATTAAGGAACTCGTACGACTTTACATAATTTAATTCGGGCGAGTAGAACTCCCGAAACTGATCTTAGTGTGGGAGGGTAGATTCTGAGTGTCATGGGATGAAGGTTTTTTGTGAAATGGGGGTTTGGAACTCTTAAAATAGTTCACTGTTGTTGTGCAAGCCGCCAACGCGGGATTTTTCCTGTCAGGTGATATACCGTGAGTTTACGGTATTTTTAATACATTTCACTTAAGATTTGTGTGTGTCTAGGGCCATTTTGTATTAGAACTAATGTTTATTGTGTTATATTTGCAGGAAATAGGCTTGGACGAATTCGAGAGAGATGACAATTGAAATTCTGCAGAAGGAGCAACCCATAAAGGTGACCTACAGACTGTAGGTCCAGTCACGGTCCGTCGTGGGTAGGTGTGGAATGATCATTAGGAAAGTCTATCCAAGTCTGGAACTACGGAGGCGAGTGACAAAGCATAGGTCGACCCACAGGTCGTTCTGTACATCCGTCAATGATCACTGGGAGATAAAGTTCCATTACCTGATGAAAAGTTCTAAGTGTGGGGCCACAGAAGGGGAACCACGGACCGTAGGTCAACCTATGGTCAGTACTGCACACCCGTCGTTTGCATCTCGAAGTTCAAGGTTCCAACCTCTGTGGAAAAGTTCTAAGTATCAAGCTACGAAAGAGACCTACGGACTGTCTCATCGATCAAAGCCGCGTCCAAAAGTTTTATTTCCTTATTTGGATTCCTTTTTGTTTAGGACAAGTTTTCTATAAATAGGGTATGTAAACCTCGTTTTTGGGGGTTAGACACAAATGTATACTTTTAGTTTCTGGTATTTTCTTGGGAATTAATTTTGCAAACTTTGGCAACTTCATTTCCTAATTTCGGGTTATAAAGTTTTTGCTTTGAATTTCAATTGGATATTACGGGTGTCTTCTACTCAATACGTAAGTTCATGAATTCTTCTTCTACAATTATGAATTGTATTCTTTCAAGCATGAGTAACTAAATCTACAACTAAGGTTGTGGGAACAATGAGCAATTAACAACGTATGAATAATAACTAAGTAATTCTTGACTAGTGTTGATGCATGTATTAGTAATTCTTTCATTTAGAAGTCTTTTTAATGGTGGCTAACGTTCGAACTCGCCTTGTTGCTACTTGCCAGACTAAGGAGGTAGTTAATAAGAACATAATTATCAACAGAGATTTACTGTGATACCATCTAATAGTCTAATGTCAATCGGTGCAAGGGTGAAAACTAAGCCATTCATTGATGTGATGTCTAATCTGAGGTAAAGGTAAGGGTTAGTAAATTATACACACGTAGCCGGACCAAGGTGTAGCACCGGGAAAATTGATAGGTGAAACTAGAGCCTAACGTATGAACCTTATAAGTTTAAGGGAAGGTTCAAGGAAGGCGGAAGGATTCACCTTCCTTAGAAGCTTCCTTGAACCAATGCCTTAGTTTTTTTAAGGCAACCCACGTGAGGGTTTAAGGACCAAGTGGGGGGCCACCACGTGTGAGGGCAGCCTTAACTCATTGGCAGTGCACGTGAGCAAGTGGGGACCCACTGCCGTGTACTCCCTTGTAGACTTATGCCTTAGCTTCAAAGAGCTAAAGGCAAGTCCAAGGGAGGGTTTAAGGAAGGTACATCAATTCAAGGGCCTTAAAAGCTCCCTTGGTAATTGCCTTTTTTTTTTATTTGGGCAATCCAAGAGAGGCATAATAAAGGGGTAATTTCGTAATTTCCTTTTTAGTCCAAAATAAATGGGTTAGTCTATATTATTTTTAAATAAATAAATATATGGTATAAATAAGCCTTTTGGATACTCCCGTGGATATGCCTTAGCTTTAAAAAAAAAGTCAAAGGCAAAGTCCAGGGAGGAGTGGACCACTTCAAGGACCTTAAATGCTTCCTTAAACATTTCCTTAGTTTTTTTGGCTAAGTTCATATGTGCAGGGGCATTTTCGTAAATATTATTTTTAAGTTAAATTAGAAAGTGGGTATATTTTATATTATTTCTAAATAACTATATAAGGGATTTTATATTAAAATATCCCAAAAATTAAGCACTTTCACAAACACCCACTTCAAAATAAAAAGTTCATCTCTTCCCCAATATTTCTTTCTGTACAAGTTCCTCCATTGAAGAACACCAAAAGCTTCAAGATTAGGGTTCAAGCTCCTAGGTTTTCACTCCAATTTCGTGGAAAAGCTTCAACTAAGGTATGGGAACCTTCATTCATGGAATTTCTTTCTCCATGAAGCCCTTCAACACTAATTTTCGAAATTGGGAATTTGTTCAAAAACTAGGGTTTTGATTCTAGCCATGGGTTCTTCTTGAAAACTATTTCTTTATGTTAATAATCCTATATTATGATGAATTTGATGTTTATTGAGGATTTTTATTGTGAAATTCCCCATGAACCCATGTGCTTCCCCATGACCCCAACTTTATGAAATTGAGATGGGTTTGTTCATGCAACGTGAATACTTAGAATAGTATCTATGTTAATTTAGTCAATTAGTCTTGTTTGATTCATGCTTAAAGTGGTAATTCTAAGTGTGATTGCAAGACATGATCTATGACCCTTGAAGGGTAAATGGTAAGTGGTGAATCCTGACCTATAGCCTTGAAGGCAATGTATGAAGGTACTCTATGTTTAAGATTCTTATATATGAATGGATTGATCCACTTGAAAGGTGGAGGTGCTTACTTTTCATGTATTTATGTATGAAGTTATGTTCCACTTTAATGGTGAAGATCCAATGACTAATGTGTGAATTATGGTATTGTTGAAAGACTAGTTTCCTTTACTACTACACATGATTATGTATGAATTGTCTTGGATGATTATATCATGATTCTAAGGTGAAAGGTAGTTCTCACCATGTTGAATCAATGAGCTATGTTATGAGTTGGCTTGAATGAAGGGTAATGTACTCCTTCTCATATGAAATTGTAATTCACCTTAACTATGTATAAGTTGGAGAATAATGCTTAGCCCCGAGCGGATATGGCAAATGAGGTAGAGACTCTCCCGCTAGTTTTAGGCCAGGTCTTCTACATATGCTCTCATGAGATGGAAACTCTCCCGCTAGTAAAATTGGCCGGGTTTCTAAAAGCAATCTCCCTATCCTATAACTATGTCCCCGCCTAGGTATTAGCTAGTGGATCCACATTATACCTATATATGTCTAGTTCTACCTTAGGCAAGTAGGACACTTTTTTTTTGGTGTGGGGTTATATGACATCGGATTCCATGTAGCTCACATGGTCTATGTCAGTTAATGCACTTCTCCTTATGTAATAAGATAATGAATATGACTTGAACTATACTTGTGATTTCTTGATTAGTTTACTTAGTAGGAGTGGGGGTATGGGACTTCACTTTTATATTGCACAAGTAAGCTTTGAAAGGGATTGTGGGTTGGTTCATTATGCTATGGTAAGACATGAAGGTATGATATATGTTGATTGGATTGTTGTTATGGTATGACTCTCCTTATGTATATGTAATGAGTATGATTATCCCTATATGATAAGAATATGAATTATGATAAGAACATGAGTTAGGTACTATGGTTCCTCCAGAAGCTCTACTTAGTATGGATGGGGGTATGCGACTTCATTCATGCACTGCACAAGTAGATTTTGAGAGTGGGCATGGTATGTCTCTCCTATGATATGATGATTATGAATGTACACTTTATTATGAATATGAACATGGACTATACTAATGACTTCCTAATGAGCTTCACTTAGTGCGAGTGGGGGTATGGGACTTCACTTGTACATTGCACAAGTAGACTTATAAAAGGGTTATAGTGTGGTTTCCTTATGCTATGAAGATATATGAATTATGTATGCATGATATGGATTGTTGCTATGATTGACTTTATTTATTATAAGATATGAGCATGAATGTCTCCTTGTTTACGAATGCTGGATATGAATAAGGTCAAGGTATGTTATGCTTGATCATGGTGGCCTAGAAGTAATACTTAGTGTAGAGAGGATTATGGGATCCTATCTATGCATTGCACAAGTAGAGCTCAAGGTTACTTATGTGATGGTTTTATTATGATGATATGATCTTCGCATTGAATTATATATGTGAACTTTGTGTTGTGAAGATTGGAGTATGCATTATGTTGTGTTGGAGACTATACTTGTGACTATGATGACATCCTCTATGTTATGATGAAGTGTGTATGGTTTGTCTTATGAGCTACATTCTCTAACTATTTCAAAGATGAAATTCAAAAAAGGCATATATCATGGTTTCAACCAAAATGTCCCTTTTAAGCATGTTTTAAATGTTTTTATGCATGGCTACCACACTTTGTACATTTTGTGCTAACCCATATTTCTATGTTTACTACAAATGTAGGGATTGGTCCTTGGTGGTGATATTCTTGGTTCAAGCTTGGATTAGTTAGTTTCCCCAAGCTTAGTTGGTGAGTCCTCAAGCTTCAAGGACAAGTAGTTTACTTTGAGTTTCTTTTAGTATTTCCATTTAGAAACTATTGTAAGGGCATTGTCCCTATTAGATTGTATTAGATGGTCAAATGAGACAATGTCTAGACTCCCGTTTGTTTATAAAATGACTTCGATTGTAAAGAAAAAGTTTTAATTTTCTGCATTATTCTATGTATTTATGTAATGATTATGCTAAGGGCTTGTACGAGACCCCTTCAGGAGTCAAGTACGCCGTGTTACTTCAAGGGGGTAACCCCGGGTCGTGACACAAGGTGCGAAGTGAAATTCCCTATTTAGCGGACCAAACACTTAGGAATACATAACTTACCACTTTTCATGTGATGCACTAGGAAATGATTACTACTATTAGGATTACCGCGTCAAGAGCTTATGGGGAACAAATACACCCTAGTTTCTCTCTCTCATTGATACCAACAAAGTTCGAATCTTACTCACTTGTTACTTGATCAATAATCAGTTATTTGTTTCACAAACCCCCCTCCCCCCCTCCTTTACTTACTTGTCTCAAAAATAACTTGACTAAACGGATATAATAGTGAGTTAAGTTTAAGTCTAAATCATATTCCTCGTAGGATCGACCCCAACATACAAGTTGGGTTCTTTACGTGATAACGATCGCTTATACTTCTTTAGGGAGGTGTAATTTGAGCGTACCAAAATTTTGGCACTGCTGCTGGGGAATAAGGCTTTTAGATTAAGCCTAACTACATTATTGAACTTTAGTCAATAATTTCCTAATTTTACGTTTACTTTTGTTTTTGTTTCTATAGGTTTCTACTATAGTGTATACCAAGTACACAGAGTCGAGGCGAACCATTGACCCCATACGATCAAGAGTTGAGTAAAACTTTGCAAAAGATGAATAATCAAGGGGTCCAAGTAAATCTAATCGGAGGAAATCTAGGTGATGGAGTTGAGTTGCAGCATGATTAAAATAACGTTATCAAAGATGCTTCATCAAATACTAAGCATCAACGATCATTAGTTAGTAATATAACCCAACTAAGTGAGTTGAGGTCGAATCCCACAGGGAGTGGTACGTATTTGAGAATCAATAGAAAAGCATGAATATGTTCAAGTCAATTATAGGAAAAAACATTTACAAATAAAAGCATGGTTCAAGTTTGGGGTGACACAAGTGTCAAATAACAGGGGGTTTTGATTGTAATTCTCAACTACAACAACAAATAACACCAAAATATCAGGTATAGTGACGGGTTCTTGGGATGTGATTGGATTATGGGCTACGGTAGACAAATGAGTGAATGCAATTATTAGTGAATAGCTGTAAATCAGTGAATAAGCTAGACTTTAGTGGGGATAAACTTTCTCTCGAACAATTTACCCCAAATCAAATTGGTTTCTCTTGAACACCAATGAGCAACAATTAAGAACGGCCTACGCTTTAGTCAATTCAATCTCTCGAGCTGAATGTATGGAAAATAGTTTAGGATTCACTCTCTTGAGCTGAACACAGGACAACCCAATACCCACAAACCATCAAATCAATAGTCTTGGTTTTAAAACCTCTCTCTCGAACAAGCCAAAAATATGAAGGTAGAGTTGTATTTGCAACTACAACCCTTTAGATTAAGCCACAATTACTGAATAAAATCACTTTTAAACATGATTTACACTTTCAATTAACAATACCCAGCAGCTGAATCAACCCATAATCACATAATCACACCCCAAGAATTGGGGTTTTAGCTAGACATCATAAAAAGATTAAAATCGTTACCAAATTGTGTTTCCATCAACTGGGTATGATTCATTTAGTCTTTACAAAGGTCTAAGATGAAGAATCTTCAACACCCACTTCCAATTTCTCAGAAATGGAAACCTTCAAATCTTCAAAGCTAAGGAACTATTGTCTCCAAACTTAGTTCTAAGCTTTTAAACTTGTAAACTGAACAATTATGATTCTAAAAATAAAAACTGGATAAAAATTTGATTCAATGCTAGATAGATTCTAAACTAAGAATTTAAAAATGTATTTATAGTCACCAAAAATGTGCTGCGAAGGACCATTTGGTGCAATAAGTCGGGATCCCCGATCCACTCGGCGATCCACCCATTGGTCAATTCCATCGCCTTTCTGCTTTGGCCTTCAGCATCTTCAAGTTCTGTAACTTTAGGCGATATAGTACTACATCGCGAAAGCGTTCAGCAACTCGCCGACTACTCGTTTCTATCGCCAACTAGATTTTCTTCTTCAAGGCATGGCACACTGGAACATTAGGTGAGACCATGGCCATTCGGCGACTCGCTCAATGGTTTAGGTGATCCTCAGGCCTTCTTTTCTTCGTTCTTTCAGCTGCATTGTTCCGTTTTTACTCATTAGTGTCCATGCTTTGTTCCGTAATCCAAATACCTAAAAATCAAGGATTTACATCAGTTATTGGCACAAAATATGCATTTGAGGTCACTAAAACTATTAAAATAAAGCCCTAAATGAGTCCAAATCGTGGACTTATCATAGTGTGCTGGGGTTGTTAATGAGCACGCTCCAATTCATAGTGATCATCTACTTGTAGATGCATTGAGGGTGCAGAATCCGCCAGAACGAAGGCTGCAAGATAACTACAGGGTCAAGTTTAACATAGTTGAATCAGAAGGACCCATTGTTCTCCCTCCTCTGCCTCCGAGGCACACATTCGTTTTGACTAGCAGTTTGATGCAGATGCTTACAACAAGGGGGTTATTTTCTGGTATTGCTTCGGAAGATCTGCATGGGCACATGGACAAGTTGAGGAGTGTTTGTAAGAGTTGTGTGGGGCGACAAGAGTTGGATATGAACGTCATAAGGTTGAGAGTTTTCCCTCTATCATTGACCGGTGATGTTGTTGTATGGTTTTATGAGCTTCCATATAATTCAATTCTTACATAGGACCAATTGCACAAGGTGTTCATCGCCAATTACTTTTCGTTATCAAAGAAGCTGAACCACAAAGATAAACTCAACGACTTCGTGGCACTACCTGGAGAGTCTGTAAGTAGTTCATGGGACCCGTTCACTACATTCATAAGAAGTGTTTCGAACCACTGAATTGATGATGAGTCACTGAAGGACTATTTCTACAGAGGTCAAGATGACTATGGTAAGGGTGTGGTTGATACTATCGCTGGAGGATCATCTGGTGAGTGTACTTTTGAAGAGATCATTGAGAAACTGGAGAAGATTTCTCGAAAGAATAAAGCATGGAGCACTCGAAAGTCGGACACTGGAAGAAGCACTTTTGCAGTTCAATCTGCACCTAGTCAATCTATCGATGACATTCGTGAGGAGATGGCTCAGATAAGGAAAAAACTTGGGTTGGTATTGAAGCATGTATGCGGAGGTCCGTAAAAGGTAAATGCAGCGAATTATTTTATTAGGACTCCATCACCACTGGTTGAGGAATGCTATTTTGAGGAAGATGCTTACTTAGTGAATGATCAGACGGGGGGTTTCCGAGCCAATGCCCAAGGTTCCAACTCAGATAATTGGCGCCAAGGGCAAGGAAACCAAGGTCGAAATTATGGCAACTACAACTGAGAGGGTCAATATGTCCTGGATGGGAACTACAATCGCAACAACTACTACAACCGAAATAACTATGGAAACAAAAATGATAGGATTGGTCCTTATCTTCTTCCTGTAAATCAAGAATCTAGAAATAGGGAAGATGGGGGTAATATGTCATGGATTGAGGATATGATACAGATTATCATGATGAGGTCTGATTCGACTGATGAGAATGTGAAGGAGACGCGGAATGACTTGTCTGGAATTGGTCAAAAAGTTGATGCCTATGTAGTGTCGATTAAGCAACTTGAGCATCAGATGAATCAGTTGTCCACTTCCATAAGCCCACGTCAGCCTGACACACTTTCTAGCAACACCATCCAAAACACGAAGAATGATGGGCATTGTACGACAGTCACTACTCGAGGGGGTAAACAAACCATTGATCCACCTATTTCATCTGAATTGGAAATTGTGGTTGAAAAAGATGATGATGAGATTGAGGTTTCTGGAGAGTCCAAGAATGCTACAGAGAAGGAAGCGGAGATAACCCAAAAAGTTGTCTCCATGCCTAGACCACCTCCATTCCCACAGAAGTTGGTAAAGATGAATGAAGAAGGGAAATACCACAGGTTTATTACTATGTTGAAATAGCTTTCCATTAATGTTCTGTTGATCAAGGCTTTGGAGCAAATGCCTGGGTATGCAAAATTTATGAAACGTTTGGTGACTAAGAAGAGGTCCGTCAGTTTTGAAGATGATGATAGGTTGCAACATTGCAGTGTTATTGCACTAGGCCACTTGTGCAGAAGAAAGAGGATCCTGGTGCTTTCACTATTCCTTGTACCATCGGGTTTTTGCATTTTGCGAAGGCGTTGTGTGATTTGGGTGCTAGTATTATTCTGATGCCATTGTCTATTTACAAGAAGCTGGGTTTAGGGGCTCAAAAACCAACTGCAATGCGACTACTCATAGCCGATAGTACGGTGAAGAGGCCCATTGGTGTTCTCCAAGATGTGCTTGTGAAAGTGGAGTCGTTTATTATTCTGGCGAATTTTGTGATACTTGACTGTGAGGTTGATTTTGAGGTTCCTATCATCTTAGGGAGTCCATTCCTTGCCACTGGGCGCGCCTTAGTCGATAAGGAGAAAGGGCAAATGAAGTTCTGATTGAATAGTGAAGAGGTAGCTTTTAATATCTGTAGGTCCATGAAGCAGGAAAGTGATCTCAAGTCAGTGTCAATGGTCACTCATATTGTGGAGCAAGGTTCTGATGTGTCTATTGAAAAGTTGTTGGATGTTGATGCACTTGAAGCGGTAATGATGAATTTTTAGGGTGATGGTAATGAAGACTATGATGAGTTAGTTTTCGTACTTGATAGGTTCAAATTCCGTTCCAAACCAAAGAAATTGGAGTTATATATGAAGAATCGTGACTCTCCACCCACAAAACTATCTGTTGAAGAGGCTCAAAAATTGGAACTTAAGGCTCTACCATCACATTTGAGGTATGCATTCTTTAAGAGAGATGGTACTTTATTTGTCATCATTGCAGCCAATTTGAATGCGGAACAAGTTGAGGCTTTGATTTCTGTGTTGAAGAGGTTAAAGCAGGCTATTGGGTGGACTATTGAGGAAATTATTAGGATTCCTCCTGACATTTGTTCTCATAAAATCCAACTCATGCCGGATCACAAGTCTAGTATTGAGCACCAAAGGAGACTAAATCCGCCTATGCAAGAGGTAGTGAAAAAGGAAATCATCAAGTGGTTGGATGTTGGAGGCATTTATCCCTTGAAGATAGTAGTTGGGTTTTTCTTTTCAGCGCGTGCCCAAGAAATGTGGGATTACTATGGTTCCTAATGCGAAAAATGAGCTCGTTCTAATGTGCCCAGTTACTAGATGGAGAGTATGCATGGACTACCAGAAATTGAATGCTTGGACAGAAAATGATCACTTCCCTATGCAATTCATGGATCAGATGTTGGACCGCTTTGCTGGTAAGGGTTGGTATTGTTTTCTTGATGGTTATTCGAACTACAATCAGATCTCCATAGCTCCGTAAGACCAAGGAAATACCACATTCACTTGCCCTTATGGGACTTTCACCTTCAAACGAATGCCATTTGGGTTGTGTAATGCTCCAACGACCTTCCAGCGTTGCATGATGTTGATATTTTTTGATATGGTAGAGGATACTATTGAAGTATTTATAGATGATTTCTATGTGGTAGGTGACTCATTTGATGGGTGTTTAGATCATTTGGACGAGGTACTTAAACGGTGTGAAGAGTGCAATCTTGTGCTCAATTGGGAGAAGTATCACTTCATGCTGAAAGAGGGGATCGTTCTGGGTCATCGAATTTCTGAGAAGGGTATTGAGGTAGATAGAGCAGAAGTCGAGGTAATAGAAAAGCTTCCACCACCTATCTCTGTTAAAGGTGTTAGAAGTTTTCTTGGGCATGCATGCTTTTATAGGAGATTTATCAAGGATTTTTCCAAAATTGCACACCAACTATGTAAATTGCTCGAAAAGGAGTGTAAGTTTGATTTTGATGATGCTTGTCTGAGAGCATTTGGAGAGTTGAAAGAAAAGCTAGTTTCTGCACCTATCATTATTTCATCGGATTGGGGGCAACTGTTTGAAGTGATGTGTGATGCGAGTGGAGTGGCGCTTGATGTGATATTGGGATAGAGACGAGAGAAGATTCTTCATCCTATTTACTATGCCAGCAAAGCTCTAAATATGGCTCAAAAGAACTATAAAGTGATTGAACAGGAACTCCTTGTTGTGATTTTTGCATTCGAGAAATTTTGATCCTACTTGCTTGGTACGAAGGTCATAGTGCATACTGACCATTCAGCATTGAGGTATTTGGTGGCTAAAAATGATGCAAAACCAAGGTTAATTAGATGGGTGTTGTTGCTACAATAGTTCGATTGTGAAAGACAGAAAAGGGACAAAAAATCAAGTGGCTGATCATTTTTCCATATTAGAGGAGGAAGCGATGGTCAAGCTAGGAGATGGGGCTGAAATTAATGATGCCTTTCCAGACGAACATGTATTGTCTGCTTCTCATGATCTTATTTCTTGGTTCGTAGACTGTGCTAACTACTTGGCAAGTGATCTGGTTCCATCGGATTTGTCGTTTCACCAATGGAAAAAGTTTATGCATGATGTGAAGAAGTTCTTTTGGGATGAGCCTTATTTGTTCCTTATTTGTTTTGATGGGATTATTCGTCGATGTGTGCCCGAGGTTGAGATGATGAGTATACCAGAGGTATGTCACTCTACACCTGTTGGTGGGCATCATAGTGGTATTTGGAATGCACATAAAATTTTGCAGTCTGGGTAATACTGGCCTACCATCCACCAAGATGCTCATGATTTCGCCAAGTTTTGTGATCTTTACCAACGAGAAGGAGGAATTTCAAAGAGGCAAGAGCTACCTATGAATCCGATTGTGGTTGTTGAGTTGTTTCATCTATGGGGCATTGATTTTATGGGTCCGTTTGTGAGTTCACATGGGATGAAGTATATTCTTGTTGCGGTTGATTATGTGTTGAAATGGGTGGAAGCAATTGCTCTTTCAAACAATGAAGGTAAAAGTGTCACTACATTCTGTAAAAAGAATATCTTCTCCAGATTTGGTACACCTAGGGCGATTATGACCGATGGAGGTTCCCACTTTTGTAATAAGTTGTTCAGGGCATTGCTAGAGAAATATGGTGTCCATCACAATGTAGCCACTTCATACCATCCACACGCTAGTGGGGAAGTTGAAGTGTCCAACAGAGAGATAAAGCAAATCCTTGCCAAGACTGTGAATGCAAATAAAACCGATTGGTCAAGGAGGCTTGATGATGCTCTATGGGCCTATCGCACCGCATTCAAGACTCCCACAAGTATGTCCCCCTACCAACTTGTAAATGAGAAGTCTTACCATTTTCCGGTAGAGCTAGAGCATAAGGCTATATGGGCGCTAAAGAAGTTGAATTTTGATTGGGGTGCCGCATCGATTCAAAGAGTGAATGACATGAATGAGCTTGATGAGTTTCACCTAAAAGCTTATGAAAGTTCAGCCTTATGCAAGGAGAAGATGAAGAAGTATCATGATCAAAAAATTGAGAAACGTGAATTTGATGTGGGTGATGTGGTGCTTCTATTCAACTCAAGGTTGCGCTTGTTTCCTGGCAAGCTCAAGTCTAAATGGACCGGGCCATTCATATTCACTCAAGTGTTCCCACGTGGAGAGGTCGAGCTCGAGAACAAGGAGGGAATAAGGTTCAAGGTGAACGAGCAAAGGATCAAGGTCTACATGGGGAAAGAGGAGAGTGTGCAAGAGGTGGTTGAGGCCTACTACCATGATGAAGTATGAGTAATCAAGGGGCATGCGTCGTGCCGCAACATTAAATCAAGCGCTTCTTGGGAGGCAACCCAAGATGTACAATCTAGCCAACTTTAGGTTTTTCTTTCGTTATAGGAGTTTTGTTCTTTTATTTTAATTTATATAATTCTTTAGATTGGTGTTTTATTTTTGTTTTAGTGTTGGCTAGATATAGAATAGGGTCTGTGTCTAAAAAGTGTCAAGAAAATGTAAAAAGAAAGACCTCATGGTTGCTACATGTGCAGGGACGAACAACTGAATCTGGAGAAAACAGGCTGTGAAGAGGTCTACGGACCCGATCGACGGTGTGTGGGTTCATCCACTGACCATGAATAGTGCCCGTATATCCGTAGCTAAGTCCTAAAAATTTCTAAGTGGAAGAGTGACCTACAGATTGGACCTACGGTCCGTAGGTCGACCCACGTCCGGTAGATGGGGTCTCGTGGGTCTAGAATCTAGGGTTTGCCCGACCCGACCAGGGCACCTTTTAAAATAAAATCTTTAATTTTTTATTCATCCCCCACATTCAAAACTCCCTCCCAACCATTTCTCAACCTTTCCTTTCCCAAAATCAATACATTTAACTCCAAAATCCCACAGATCACTCCCCATTCACTTCCCCAAATTCCCATATCACTCTTCCCTCTTTAAAATTCCTCATCCCCACTTCCCCAGCCATTCCATTTTTCGGGTTCGGTGTCAAATGCTTGCAAAAAGGGTCTAGAAGTTCATTGTGTCACACACACACTCATAGTTTCCTTTTGAAATTAGAACAATGCACTTGACCTTGGGTTTTTAATCTCGTGTTAGTTTATTGAATTGTATGCGCCAATAACCCTTGGTATGATGGTATCTGAGTGTGTAATCTATTAAAACTAACTGAATCAGAGTAACGGGTCTAAATGGAAGTTTTGATTTAGGGTTCCTAGTTTGGTATGTTAAAAGTCAAAATTGTGCATAATCGGAACCCTCAGGATGACAAACTACCACATAATGTGTTGAAATGCATGATTAGACTTAGGTTGATGGGTTAATTTATTGTGAAAATGGGTACAAAAATGAGGGAGTCTGATACCTGACCCATAGACCCTGTCCACGAACCGTAGGTCAGTTCCGTGGGTCTGTTCCACCTGAATTAATCACTAAGTATGGAACCACGGAGGTGGACTACGGTCCGTTGTTCCATCGACGGACCATTCTGTACATCCGTGGTTCCCATTAGAGACCCAACTTCTGGGGACTTTGACCTACGGAGGGGACCCACTGTCCAACTTTTTTTTTCGTTTTTGTTTTGTCTCATTCCTTGTTCTAAATTTTTTTTGAGTGTGTTATTGGTTTGTTTTGGTACTAAATAAGCCTCCACATGTACCATGGTTCCCATGAAAGCTCCGACTTAAGCCGCCAAGGGCAAGTCAAAATTAGTGGTGTCATGACCCAGGGGTATACCCTAGAAGTAACACGGCATACTTGACTCCGAAGGGGTCTCATACAAGCCCTTAGCGTATCATAAACATAGGTAATTGACAAATACGAGAAAATTTAAAACTTTTTACAATTGAAAACATTTTCATAAAGCAAGTGGAAGTCTTTACTAAACCTTTTTCTCAAACCATCTATTAAACTCTTGAATAGAACTCTTCGGACACAGCCCATACAAAGTATAAAACATAAAGAAATGACATAAAGAAAATAATGGGTTTGTCCTCGACGCTGTGAGAACTCACCAAATCTTCAACTCTTCTTGCTCCTTAGAAACCTTGCCTCCAAAGGAACTCAATCTCTGAAACCCTACATTTGCTTAGAATGAAGGCAAAGTATGCATTAGTATGAAATGTACCAAGTATGATAGCTAGCACAACATCATAAGAGCATCTTAAAATGGTTAGTCAACATAAGACATAAGCATACGAGATAATAACATAGTCATAGCATAATCTCCAACATAAGCATCATATAATCATAAGTCAACATAAGAGATAGTTAATGAGCATAAGAGATAAGTCATAATCATAATAAGCCAAGTCTTCAACATAAGCATCATATAATGATAATTGACTCTTAGTCATCCCTACCATAATAGAACCATTCTCAAGTAACCTCAAAAGCATACAAGTGCAAAGCATGAATAACATCCCATAATACCACCCAAGCCAAGTATCCCTTTTTGGTCATCTTAATCATAGTATATATACATGGTCAAGTCTCTAAGCTTTTCAACCATAAGGGTACTATACTCCTAAGTAACCTCAAAGCACACTTGTGCAATGTATGGAAGGAATCCCATAATACCCTTCACACTAAGTATAACTTTGAAGTCATCCTAGTCATAATTACCCTCCTTTGGTCTCATTATTAGCTTACCTCATGTAGACAAGGGAACTATCACCTTATGTCAATCACATCTTGGAAAGCAACTATATCAACAATCCATCAAGCATAACTCATGTAAGACAGCATCCATTAGGCAACATTTAGTCATACTTGTGCAATGTATGAACGGAACCCCATACTACCATTCATACTAAGTACTTCCTAAGGTCATCTCATGTTCCTTAATTGGAGACTAGCCCCTTTTGAAAGCATAGGAACACTAGGAGACATTTTGCTAAGTCTATATTAGTTCCTCATTGTTTTGAACCCTAAGAGATACTATACTCGGTACATCTTAGTTCATAAAGTTTGGACTCTTGGAGGTGCTACTTAAAGCATAATCTTAGTTCATTTAGTTTGATCTCTAGGAGATGCCTCTTCAAGCACAATCTTAGATCATTAAGGTTGATCTCTAGGAGATGCTTCATTTTGCACAATCTTAGACCACCATTTGTGTTGGACTCTAGGATATGCAATTAAAGCTTAATCTTAGTCCATGAGGTTTGAACTCTAGGAGATGCTACATTGAGCACAATCTTAGTTCATTACTAATCTTGTTTAGTTAAGATATAGCCTTAACCGACATGAGAACATATTAGCTATCATATGATATCTCAAGGTGTTACCCACACCATCAAGGGTTGGTCCACTTGCCTAAGGTAGAACCGATTTGTTAGCTTAGTCGGATCCACCAGCTAACTTACTTACAAGGCACGTAGTTATGGGATACGGAGATTGAACTAGAAGCCCAAAACTTCACTAGGTGAAGGATTCCATCTCATGAGACAAACTTTGGGAAATCCAGACTATTCTAGGTGAGAGATCCCATGTTGGAAGCCCAAACTAGACTAGGTGGGAACCTCCATGAAAGCCCAAACTCAACTAGGTGGGAACCTCCATCTCATTTCAATATCTACTCGGTGCTAGGCATAAATCCCACACGATAATCATTAAGTATCTAGTTTGACTCAAGTATATGGAAAGATGTTCTTGACAACCAATCCAAGCTAATACTTCTTTTAGACCATGAGGAACTATCACCCTCCATGACCTAGGTATGAAGGCCCTATAGCCTTAAGTTCAATTAGGTAAGAGAAGCCTCAACCCTAGAACCATTACTATGTCAGAATTTTTTCATGTTAAGTTCATTTTCATGCTTAATATCATGTCTAGAATCCTACATTAGACAAGGATATCATCATAACTTAAGTGATTTTATCAGTTCCTACCATCTATGATTCATAAGGTGAATTAGGTAGGTAAAGATCATTCATCAGAATTATATTCATTGGCCTTGTATTCACATGTAGATTTTAGTCTCAAAGCCTTAGCACCTATAGTTAATCATATTAGCTTCACTCTAACTCCCTAGTGATCAACATTCACAACTATGATTCTTTATTCTCAATAACTCTACATCATATAAACATGTTATGAACCTATATTACAAGGCATTCAATCACATTCTTCATTACTAGGTGATTGTCACGACCCAAGCCTACACCTCAGATGTGATAGGGCATACAAGACTCCGAAAAATCTTATACAAGCCTCATAGCATGTCATCATATAAGATAATAGAAATTTAAAGTGGAATTCAAATTTTTTCTTTACAATCGAAGTCATTTTTCATAAAAGCAAGCGGACGTCTTTCTATATCTTGTCTCAAACCATCTACAACACGTCAAATAAAACTTTGAGACATAGCCCATAAAAAGATCTAAACATAAAATAAAAGACATTAAGGGAATAGTGTGTTCATTCTCGAAACTATGAGGACTCACCAAATCTTCAACTCCTTGCTCCTTAGAAACCCTTCTTCCAAGAAAAGAACATCAAGTCTCCAAACCCTACACTTTTGTAAAAATGGAAGAAATATGAGTTAGCACATTTAATTTACTAAGTATGATTGCCATGCATAAACCATGCTTAAAAAGGACATTTTATTTGAAAATCATGCTAAATGCCAATTTGAGAAATATCATGAACTTTAGCAAAAGGGCAAAAGATACAAGTATAATCATCATACAAGTCATTACATCACATTAGAGCCTTCACCTTAAGTAAATCTAAGTTATACTTGTGCAATGTATGAATAGTGTCCCATACCACCATCCATACTAAGTACCACTTTGAGGCCACCAAAAGTGAACTTACCATTCTTTCTTTTCATCTTTAGACAATACTCATGCATAAGGAACATAAGCATTTCATAAGTCATGACAAGGAAAGTAACTCATAATACAATCCAAGTAAGCATGCATCATTACATTAAGAATTTAAGTCAACATTCTTCATTAGCTTCTTTTTTAGCACATTCTTATTATTAGATATTAAGACATTAGAGAAGCATACCATAGCCTCTCAAAGCCTACTCATGCCATGCATGGATGGCATCCCATACTACCACCCATACTTAATAGAACCTCTTAAGTATCTATAGCACGTATCTCACATGATGGGAATAAGCATTAACCGACATAGACCATGTGAGCTTGAAATGGAATCCGGTGTCATAACCCCACACCGTAAAGTGGTGGTCTACTTGCCTAAGGCAGGACCGGTAACATTTTAGCTTAGGTGGATCCACTAGCTAATAACCTATGTGGGCACATAGTTATGGGATAGGAAAGATGTTTATTGGAACCCTAACCTAACGTGGGGAGAGTTTTCATCTTACCATATCCACTCGATGCTTAGCCTCCATTCCCATAGAGTAGTTCTTTCACATTAAAATTATTGTACTTGAGAGGAATGCCATTGGCCTATCGACCCAAGGTACTTTATTACACATGAAAGGAACTCCATAAGCCTATCGATTCATGGTACGTTATTAAGATAGCTCATTGAATCATCATGAAAGGAACACCATAAGCCTATCGATTCATGATTCATCATTACATTAGTCATTGACTCTTTAGGAAAGGAATTTCATAAGCCTATCAATTCAAGAGTCTTCATTACATTAGTTCATTGGCTCATTATGAAAGGAATATCATATGCCTATTGATTCAAGACATAGCCTTAGAACACATTCATTAGTCATTTATGAAAGGAATGCCATTGGCCTATCGATTCATACTCATTAAGTCAAGACACGTTCATTACAAAAGAAGAGGATGACTAAGCCTACCAATTCAAGATACAACAATCAACATTACTTTCATTCACACAAGAAGAGGATCCCTCTGCCTACCAATTCAAGATACAACATTACATTGAAGAAACCCTTGACATTCTATCATCATCATTCATGAGTGTTAATTGAGAATAAGTTTTCAATAATAACACAATTAAATTCTAACCATTATCATAATACTTTCATTGAGATCACATGGATATACTTCACATCATGATCATACATAAATCCTTCATACTTTTCCCTTCAAGGCTATGAATCAAACTAAACCCAAAAATCTAGGATACTACATTAGATAAGGTAAATATAATGATTCAATAACTAATTCAATATAGACATAAACAATTCAAAATGCTTTCATAATCATTCAACCCAAATCACAAACTCACAATTTAGTACTTTGGGGACATCACGGGTTCATAGGGGAAAATTCATCATAATCCATCATTAATTCATAAATCCATTCATAACTCATCATATATAAACCTTTGAAAACATTTTTGAATTGAACCCATGCTTAGATTGAAACCCTAGATTTTTGTGGAATTTTGGAAACTTGAAATCATCTTTTGAGAGGGCTCCTTGAATGAAACTTAATCAAGGATGAAGACTAACATACCTTGATTGTAGAAACTCCACAAAATTGAGTGATAAAGATGAAATCTTGAGCTTGATACCTTGACTTTCCTTCTCCAATGGTGGTTTCTAGAGAGAGAATTATTTGGAGAGGAGGGTAGTTTCTATTTTGTGTTTAGGAAATAATGAATTGAAAAAGGGAGTTTAACACTTTATATAGCCTTAAATAACTCTAATTAATCAGTACTAACCGCCCCTAACTTAAATAACATAAAGGGAATTTACCATGTTGCCCTTACCTTGGCCGAATTGGACAGACTCTACAGGCACCACCTATGCCTCATGACCTAAGGACCATAGTTCGCTCACGCCCCGTCTTGCAGGTCCGTTGGTGGGGTCTGAAAAATGTCATCTTGGGCCCTTGACCTACGGATTTGTTCCACGGGGCGTGCATGGACCTACGCCCAGTAGGTCCCCATCAATATGTCATGAAATTTTTGGCAGATTTTACTCTTTGGGGCAGCCTTGGGGTTATTCTTTAGGGTCCTCCTCAAGGACCCTTAGTTGGTCCTTGGGGGGTTGTACCTTGACGCTTAACCCCTAAGCCCCTCAATCTAAACTCGGGAACCCATTTTACAACATGAAACCTCACATCAATTCAACAACACACTCGTTAGGCTCTAGTTTCACCTATTCGTTTTTCTGAGTCGTTACATTATCTCCCCCTTAGTAACATTCGTCCTCGAATGACACTTTAAACACTTTAAGGAATTAATGAATCAAGACTAGCACCCCATCATGCATGAAATATCATAATCAATGCACAAAAGTAGGAGGAAACATCAACTCCATTTCGAACATATTTCATGCAACACAAGAAAGTTGGAACTACATCTACAAATTCATTATGCATGAAAACTTCAACATTTCTCATTTCATTGGAGGAATTTCCTTCTCCAACTTAAAGCATGCTCTTGATAACACCATTAAGCACTTATGCAATTACTTCATAAAAGCTCACTTAGGCATGTTCAACATTTAACCTCATGAAACATATAGACAACTCATACTAAATGTACAAGAACATGAGGAACATAAATCATAAAAACTCATTTTCTCATTAAACATGAATTCATCAAGAACATGCATAACATAAGGAGACCATGGAAACACATAATCACACATGACTCCAAAACATGAAACAAGCCAAAAGGAACTCTTTGTCTTAGTCTTGAATAGGAATAGAAGGAAAGAGATAAGGATATCAGAACTCTCAACAACCTTACTATTCAACATACTATATCCCCCTTGGGAGTAAACCCATTCTAAGGCTTATCATGAAAATAACACAGGTACTTTAATACATCATTCACAACCATAAGGAACTACCAACATACCGATGCCTTCATCCGGAAGAGCTAATTTGTCAACTCTAGCAGCATCCTTTTCTAAAACCCTTACTAGGACACCATTCCTCAACATTTTTCATGGATGGAACTTCTTTATCATTCTATTTCTTAACTTGCCAGTTTAAGATCCCAACATGTACTTCTAAACTTGGAAGGTCCTCATTAAGCAACTCTTGCTCACAAATAACCTTACCAACACCACTCAAGGTCTCTTATGAGTCTAGAAAACCGGGTCTAAACTCCTCAAACTTACTACACCTCTTAAGGTGAGAATATCAAGAAAACCTAACTCATGAACATCAAAGATATTCAACGACCTTGCTATCTAAGAACATTATCTCCCCCTTGGGAGCAAGCCTATACAAACTCTTTTACGCATCACTCTCTCAATTCTAAGGTCGGAGTAAGTCATCACTAAACATTCACACTCATCCCACAAGATGATTCTAAACCAAGGTGAATTACACTTCTACCCTTCTTAGAGGAGTTTATTCTCCCAACACATCTAGGTATTTCTAAAACACCTTATTCATCAACTCTTTCAACATACCTCAAAACTCATCATGAATAAGTCGGGTTCTAACATAAACTAAACATAACCATAAAGCAATCCATTCATACTAAAGACAAACATCACAATCTATCATCTCAAATCCATCAAGTTACATAGCCATAATTGGCATCACAACCAACCTTTTTCTCCCTCAAACCTTGTAGCATGAGCCCTTCAAGTGGTCATACCCTAAAGGTCATCGGATAAGGAATATGAGAGAGACCTTATAGAGTTAAACTCTATGGCACGACTTGAAGAATGAAGAAGTGAGATTTTCCTAACACCCAATAGCCTCCTATTTATAAATATGGTGCACTTCACACTATGAACAAGACTCTACTAGATGTGGTTTGAGACATCCAAAAATCTTGTGCTCAGATACCATGTTTGTCACGACCCGAGCCTACACCCAAGATGTGACACAACGTACAAGACTCCGAAAAGTCTCATACAAGCCTCATAGCATGTCATCACATACGATAATAGAAATTTAGTGCGGAATTCAAAAAATTTCTTTACAATCGAAGTCATTTTTCATTAAGACTAACGGAAGTCTTTCTATACCTTGTCTCAAACCATCTATAACACTTTGAATAAAATTTTGGGACATAGCTCATACAAAAGCTCTAAACATAAAATAAAAGATATTAAGTGAATAGTGGGTTCGTCCTCGAAACTACGAGGACTCACCAAATCTTCAACTCCTTGCTCCTTAGAAACCCATCTTCCAAGAATAGAACATCAAGTCTCCAAACCCTACACTTTTGTAAAAATGAAAGAAATATGGGTTAGAAAATTTAATGTACCAAGTATGATAGCTATGTAAAAACCATGCTTAAAAGGACATTTAATTTGAAAATCATGCTAAATGCCAATTTGAGAAATATCATGAACTTTAGCAAGAAGGCATAAGATACACGTATAATCATCATACAAGTCATTACATCACATTAGAGCCTTCACCTTAAGTAACCCTAATTTATTCTTGTGCAATGTATAAATAGCGTCCCATACCACCATCCATACTAAGTACCACTTTGAGGCCACCAAACGTGAACATACCATTCTTCCTTTTCATCTTTAGACAATATCATACATAAGAAACATAAACATTTCATAAGTCATGACAAGGAAAGTAACTCATAATAAAATCCAAGTAAGCATGCATCATTACATTAAGCATTTAAGTCAACATTCTTCATTAGCTTCCTTTTGAGAACATTCGTGTATTAGACATTAAGACATTAGAGAATCACACCATAGCCTCTCAAAGCCTATTCGTGCAATGCATGGATGTCATCCCATACTACCACCCACACTTCATAGAACCTCTCAAGTTACTATAGCACGTATCTCACATGATGGAATAAGCATTAAACGACATAGACCATGTGAGATTGATATGGAACCCGGTGTCATAACCCCACACCGTAAAGAGGTGGTCTACTTGCCTAAGGTAGGACCGGTAACATTTTAGCTTTGGTGGATCCACTAGCTAATAACCTATGTGGGCACATAGTGATGGGATAGGAAAGATGTTCATTAGAACCATAACCTAATTTGGGGAGAGTTTCCATCTTACCATATCCTGTAACACCCCAAAAACTATCAAGTTGAACTAGTGAGTTCTGAAGCCTTTTGTAAGAGGTTTGCAGTGTAGTATGGGGATTAAAGGTTGTAAAAAATGACTCCCGTACTTAGAATAGAGGTTTAAGGGTTAGGACTTCAAGGTATGACCCCCCAAGGACCACCCAAGGGGTCCTTGAAGAAGACCTCAAAACAGCCATAAAAGCGGTCAAAAAAGGCAGCACCTACGTTTGCCACGTACTGGCCGTAGGTAGACCCAGCACCGTAGGTGGGTGTCGTGGGTCAAGGCCTGAGTTGTACTGCAACTCCTAGCCCCAGTACTCATCTACGAAGTTACCATGCAGGCCCGTCAACCCACCCACGGTCCGTGGGTAGGGGTTCCGTAGGTCCCTTCACTTTTTAAGTTTTTAGTTTAGTTAGGAGTTTAGGGAATTAATTAAGTAATTTGTTAGAGGTTAGGTAGGTCGGTTAATTAGTTGAATACCCACCTATAAATACCTAATAAGATCCTAAAACTAAGTCATTAACTCATTCATCTGAGAACCCTAATACTCTCAAAATATTCTCTCTCTAGATGTGAAGAAGAAGAAGAAGAAGAAGAGAGAAGGGGGTATATTTACTTTATTGATTCAAGATTTATTTAGGGCTTTGAAAAGAGGTATGTTTATCTTATTCATCTATGGGTTCTTCCAACCATAGAACCCCCATAGTTTCCCCCAATTGTGAAGTCAAAAACCCAATTCTTGCTAGTGTTGTGCTTACATTGTGCGTAGGGTTTGGTATGATTCCAATCTAGTGGATAATACCTAATTATTATTTATTTAGCTTTGTTTAGTCATATTATGATGAATTCATGTGATTTCTATGGTAAACCCTAGTATAAATTGATGAATGTGATATTTGTGGGTTTATGCCATTAGAGGCAAAGTTGAATGGTCAAATGTCACCTTCCTAAATCAATGTCATGTATACTAATTGATCAAACATAGGATTATATAATCATGAATTGAACTAGACTTTATTGAATATGAAGGATCTTGACTTAAAAAGTTAGAATTGAACCTTTATGAATCAATTATGACTAGAATCACTTAGTAGTATAGAATGTGATTGGATATCTTGTAATGTAGATATGAATGATGATAGAATGAGGTTAAGCTTGAAAGTAGGGCTTGTAGCCATCAATGTTAGGTCTTTGGGGGTAAAGCCAATATTACATGATTTTGTTGTGTATTGCTTCTCTCTTACACACTTAGGCATGAATTTGCTAGGAGATCCAAAGGTTCTTTCACATAGAAGGATTCTAGGTTGGCTTAATAACCTAAAATGAATCAAAGCAGGTTAGACTAGAATAGCTTGAAGTTGTGATGTATGTTCCCTTCATGCATAGCTTGGCCTAGTTGTATAAGATTAATGTTGATAGCTTGGGATGGAGGATCTATACTCTCCTAAGTTATGGCTTGACTTGTCATTGTGAAATGCATTTCATGGTAGCATGAGTTCGTAGTAGTCATGGTAGCCTAGGATTGAGGATTTACACTCTCCTATGGGTAGGTTGAACTAGCATTGTTAGGATGCCTTCATGGTAGCATGACATGGTTTGGCAAAGACCATTTCATGGTAGCTTTGGGATAGAGGACTTATACTCTCCTAAGGGTAGCTTAGTATTGAGGATCAATACTCTCCTAAGGGTAGCTTGACTTTGCATTGTAAAATGCATTTCAAGGGTAGCTTGAGTTAGGTTAGTCATGGTAGCTTGGGATTGAGAATCATACTCTCCTAAGGATATCTTTCATTTGTACCATAGTATACTTGTAAGGTTAGCATGACTTAGTTGGTCCAGGACTATTACATGGTAGCTAGGATAGGACACTTGTACCTTTCCTAGAATAGCTTGGACTTGCATGTTAGTGTGTCTTCCAAGGTAGTTAGCTTAGCTTAACCTAGTTATGTTAGTAAGATGATAGCGGGCCTAGCCTATTAAGGGATTATTCCTTGGTAGCCTGGAATGGAGGCAAATCGAATAGAGGGACTAGTCCTTAACTAGTGAACATTCATGATAGCTAAAGGGGTACTTAGTGTGGGTAGTAGTATGGGATGCTATCAATACATTGCGCAAGTATGACTTAATGCTAGGTTTGAAGGGTTCCTATGCATATTATAGTTTAGCATGAGTTGTTGCTATAGTTGGCCTCCAAAGATATGATTGACTAAAGGTGGTAGTTCCCTTGTCTATATGAAGATAGCCAACGGTAAGACCAAAGTAGGGTGAATATGTCTAAGATGATTTCAAGGTTATGTTTATTGTGAAGGGTAGTATTGGATGTCTTTCATGCAGTACACAAGTGTGCTTTGAAGTTACTTTGAAGTATGGTGCCCTTATAGTAGAAATGCTTATGACTTAACCATGCATATAGACCATTATTAAGATGACCAAAAAGGGATACTTGGCTTGGGCGGTATTATTGGATGCTCTTCTTGCTTCGCACATGTATGCTTTTAAGGTTACTTGAGAATGGTACTATTATGGTCTAGATAACTATGAGTCAATTATTATTATATGATTATGATTTATCTCCTATGCTCTTTAACTATGTCTTATGTTGACTTATGTTTATATGATGCTTATGTTTGAGACCACGCTATGACTATGATGATTATGTTATTGTCTCTTATGCTTATGTGTCATGTTGACTAACCATTTTGAGATGCTTTTATGATGTTGTGCTAGCTTTCATACTTGGTACATTTTGTACTAACGCATATTGCCTACATTCTAATCAAATGAAGGGTTATAGAGATTGAGTTGCTTTGGAGGCTAGCTTTCTAAGGTGCAAGAAGAGTTGAAGATTTGGTGAGTCCTCATAGCTTCGAGGACAAACCCTTATTTCCTTTATGTTTTAGACTTTGTATGGGCTGTGTCCCAAGAGTTTTATTCAAGAGTTATGTTAGATGGTTTGAGACTAAGGTGTAGTAAAAACTTCCGCTTACTTTTATGAAAAATTACATTGATTGTAAAAGTGTTCAATTGTTCTGTATTTTATTTCTATTACTTATGTTATGATGCTAAGGGCTTGTATGAGACCCCTTCGGGGTCAAGTTCACCATGTTATGTCTAGGGGGTACCCCTATGTCGTGACAAACTTGGTAATCAGAGCACAAAGTTTCAAATGGTTCTAGGATTATCTCAAACCACGTCTAGTAGAGTCTTGTTCATGAATGTGAAGCGTGCCACATTTATGAATAGGAGGCTATTGGATGCTTAGGAAAAGTCTCACTTCTTTATTCTCTTAGTCGTGCCATAAAGTTTGGCTTTAGTAGGGCCTTCTTCTAATCTGTGCCCGTTGTTTTTCAAGGTATGGCTAATACAAGGGCGAATGCTAGGAGAGAAGAGGAAGACAATGTGGAACAAGAGGTTCCCCTCCAAGTCGCTCCACAAGCTCCTCCTCAAGTTCCAAATGACCCTCCAATTGGGAATGCCACTCTTGCGGTATTTAGGGCTTCTACGCAATTAATGGCTCAAGCCTTGACGGTTCAATCCAATAGAGAGGTTGTGGCTTCGGCAAACCCTATAAGGGGGATGGGTGCTTTTAGGATAAGGCTGTTCTTGAGGATGAACCCTTTGGAGTTTAGTGGCTCCAAGGTGGAGGAGGATCCAAATGGGTTCATAGAAGAGGTTTATAAAGTGTTAGCTATCATAGGGGTGACTTCTATTGAGAAAGCAGAACTAGCCGCCTATCTTTTCAACGATTTTTCCAAATTTGGTATGAGCAATGGAAAGATAGTAGGCCGGTAAAAGCGAGTCCTATAGAGTGGGAAGCATTTAAGTCGGCATTTCTAGATAGGTTCTTTCCCCGGGAGTTGAGGGAATCCAAATTAGGAGAATTCATCAACCTTGAGCAAGGTAGTATTAGTGTTAGAGAGTACTCTTTGAAATTCACCCTTTCGTCTAAGTATGCTTTGTCTTTGATAGCAAATCCAAGGGATATGATGAATAGGTTTTTGATGGGAGTGTCCAAATTAGTGTCAAAAGAATGTCGTACGGCAATGCTCAATGATGATATGGATATCTCACGTCTCATGCTCTATTCTCAACAAATGGAGGAAGAAACACATGAAGAGGAAAAATCTAGAGAGAAAAAGAGGTCTAAGATGAATAATGATAAGTCATTTCATGATGGGTCCGATGGACATGGTCGTTCTAGGAATCGACAAAAGTTTTTCGGACAAGGCTTTTCTAAAACTCATAAGCATAAGGATGAGAGGTTGTCTACCCCTAGGCCACAAGGGATAAGTAATGAGTCCCTATGGCCCTTTTGTGTTAGGTGTGGTAAGAGGCATAAGGGTAGGTGTTTGGCCGGTAGAGAGGGTTGCTTTAGTTGTGGTGAGAGTGGCCACATGATAAAAGATTGCCCTAAGGCTAAGGTCACAAGAAGAGAAGGTAAGCAAGTTACCTATAGTAGTGGGGATGTGGAGCCTCAAAAGAAGAATAGGTTTTATGCTCTCCAATGAAGAGAAGATCAAGAGTTATCTCCTCATGTCCCTTCCGGTATGTGTTTTATGCTCTAGTAAATTTCCAGATTTCTTGTCTTTTGTGACTTGTTATGTTGGACATTGAAGTTGTTTCTAGTATGTATGATGTTTAGAAGAGTTTGTGTAGGCTTACTCCCAAGGGGGAGATAGTGTGCCTACCTAGTAGGGTTATTATGTGCTTTATATGTTGCCATGATTTCCTTATATGCATGTTCATGAAAATGCTTAGGTCTTGTTAAAATGACTTACATGCAATTTGTTCCTCATGTTGTGGTGCATTTGAGTAGAATTGCATATAGACTTCATGAGTTGAATTATGAGCATGCCCTAGTTTTTGCAGTTGAAATACCAAGCTAGTATGAATCATCTCAGCTCCGATCATGGTGGGTGACTGTGGGAGATTAGTTTCAAGCCACTGCCTCGAGAGCTGCCTACGAAAGGTTCCTCCTTGAATAAATGCTTTATGAGAAGAATTTTGCATTTAGGCTCCATGAGTGTGTGTTGAGCATGTTTTAACTAGGAGATGTTAGTTCCTCCTTGAAAATGAGTAGATGTAGAATTTCATGCATTTTTGGGTGGGTAGAAGTAGTTCCTACTCCCTTGTGTTGCATTGAATGTGTTTAGCTTGGAATTGAAGTTTGCTTCCTTGGTTGTGTGCATTAGATGTAGAACATACATAATTGGCAGTTATCTTAGAATTGTGACTTTAAGAAGTGTTAGAATCGTTATTCGAGGACGAATGATCCCAAGGGGGAGATAATGTAACACCCCGGAAACTAGTGAGTTCTAGGGCCTTTTGTAAGAGGTTTGGAGTGTAGTATGAGGATTAATGGTTGTAATAAATGACTCCCGTACTTAGAATGGAGGTTTAAGGGTTAGGGCATCAAGGTACGACCCCCCAAGGACCACCCAAGGGATCCATGAAGAGGACCTCAAAGCAGCCATAAAAGCTGTCAATAAAGGAAGCACCTAGGTTTGCCACCTACTGGCAGTAGGTGCACCCACACCCCGTAGGTGGGGGTCGTGGGTCAAGGTCTGAGTTGGCTTGCAACTCCTAGCCCCAGTAATCATCTACGAAGTGACCAGCACAGCCTGACAACCCACCCACGGTCCGTGGGTTGGGGTTCCATAGGTCCCTTCACTTTTTAATTTTTTAGTTTAGTTAGGGGGTTTATGGAATTAATTAACTAATTAGTTAGGGCTTAGGGAGGTCGGTTAATTTTTTAAATTACCACCTATAAATACCTAATAAGAACCCTAACACTAAGTCATTAACTCATTCATCATAGAACCCTAATACTCTCCAAATATTGTCTCTCTACAAGAAGAAGAAGAAGAAGAAGAAGAAGAAGAAGAAGAAGAAGAAGAAGAGGGCATATTTCCTCCATTGATTCAAGATTTCTTAAGGGTTTTGAAAAGAGGTATATTTAGCTTATTCATCTATGAGTTTTTCCACCCATAGAGTCCCCATAGCTTCTCCCAATTGTGAAGTCAAAAACCCAATTCTAGCTAGGGTTGTGCTTACATTGTGGGTAGGGTTTGGGCATGATTTCAATCTAGTGGATAATACCTAATTATGATTGATTTAGATTTGTTTAGTGAAATTATGATGAATTCATGTGATTTCTATGGTAAACCCTAGTCTAAATTGATGAGTGTGATTTATGTGGGTTTATGCCATTAGAGGCAAAGTTGAAGGGTCAAAGGTGACCTTCCTAAATCAATTCAAGTATACTAATTGATCAAAGTTAGGATTATATAATCATGAATTGAACTACACTTTATTGAATATGAAGGATCTTGACTTGTAAAGTTAGAATTGAACCTTGATGAATCAATTATGACTAGAATCACTTAGTAGTATAGAATGTGTTTGAATATCTTGTAATGTAGACATGAATGATGATAGAATGAAGTTATGCTTGTAAGTAGGGCTTGTAGCCATCAATGTTAGGGATTTGGGGGTAAAGCCAATATTATGTAATTTTGTTGTGTATTGCTTCTCTCCTACACATTTACTCATCAATTTGCTAGGAGATCCAAAGGTTCTCTCACATAGAAGGATTCTAGGTTGGCTTAATAACCTAAAATAAATCAAAGCATGTTAGACTAGAATAGCTGGAAGTTGAGATGTATGTTCCCTTCATGTATAGCTTCGCTTAGTAGGATAAGACCAAGGTTGATAGCCTGGGATGGAGGATCTATACTTTCCTAAGGTATAGCTTGACTTGGTTGTGAAATACATTTCATGGTAGCATTAGTTAGGTGTAGTCATGGTAGCCTAGGAATGATGATTTATACTCTCCTATCGGTAGCTTGAACTAGCACTGTTAGGATGCGTTCATAGTAACATGACTTGGTTTGGCAAAGACCATTTCATGGTAGCTTTGGGATAGAGGACTTATACTCTCCTAAGGGTAGCTTAGGATTGAGGATCCATACTCTCCTAAGGGTAGCTTGACTTTGCATTGTAAGATGCATTTCAAGGGTAGCTTGAGGTAAGTTAGTCATTGTAGCTTGGGATTCAGAATCATACTCTCCTAAGGATAGCTTGCATTTGTACCATAGTATACTTGTAAGGATAGCATGACGTAGTTGGACTAGGACTATTTCATGGTAGCTAGGATAGGACACTTGTACCTTTCCTAGAATAGGTTGGACTTGCATGTTAGTGTGTCTTCCAAGGTAGTTAACTTAGCTTAACCTAGTTATGTTAGTAAGATGATAGCATGGTCTAGCCTATTAAGGGGTTATTCCTTGGTAGCCTCGAAAGAAGGCAAATAGAATAGAGGGACTAGTCCCCAACTAGTGAACATGCATGACAGTCTAAAGGCGTACTTAGTGTGGGTGGTAGTATGGGATGCTATCCATATATTTCACAAGTATGACTTAAGGCTAGGTGTGAAGGGTTCCTACACACAATATAGTTTAGCTTGGGTTGTTGCTATAGTTGCCTTCCAAATATATGATTAACTAAAGGTGGTAGTTCCCTTCTCTATATGAAGATAGCCAATAGTAAGACCAAATTAGGGTGAATATGACTAAGATGATTTCAAGGTTATGCTTAGTGTGAAGGGTAGTATGGGATACCTTTCATGCATTGTACAAGTTTGCTTTGAAGTCACTTAGAAGTATGGTGCTCTTATAGTAGAAAGGCTTATTACTTCACCATGCATATAGACCATTATTCAGATCTTCTTGTTCCTTTTCTTCTTCTTCTTCTTTTTCTTCTTCTTCTTCTTCTTCTTCTTTTTCTTCTTCTTCTTCTTCTTCTTCTTCTTCTTCTTCTTCTTCTTCTTCTTCTTCTTCTTCTTCTTCTTCTTCATCTTCTTCTTCGTCTTTTTCTTTTTCTTCTTCTTCCTATACTTCCTCTTCTTCTTTTTCTTCCTCTTCTTCTCCTTTTTCTTCTTCTTCTTCTTCTTCTTCTTCGTGTTCTTCTTCGTCCTCTTCTTCTTCTTCTTCGTCCTCTTCTTCTTCCTATTCTTCTTAATTTTCGTCCGCTTCTTCTTCTTCGTCTTCTTCTTTTTCCTCGTCTTCGTCCTCTTCTTTTTCTTCTTCTTCGTCCATTTCTTCTTCTTCGTTTTCTTCTTTTTCCTCTTCTTCGTCCTCTTGTTCTTCTTCTTCTTCGGCTTCTTATACTTCGTCCTCTTCTTCTTCTTTTTCTTCTTCTTCTTCTTCTTCTTCTTCTTCTTCTTCTTCTTCTTCTTCTTCTTCCTCTTCTTCTTCCTCTTTCTCTTCTTCTTCTTCTTCTTCTTCTACTTCTTCTTCGTCTTCTTCTTCATCCTCTTCTTCTACTTCCTCGTCCTATTATTTTTCCTCTTCTTCTACTTCGTCCTCTTCATCTTCTTCGTCTTCTTCTTTTTCCTCTCATTTGCCCTCTTCTTCTCTTTCTTCTTCATTTTCTTCTTCCTCTTCTTATTCTACTTTTTCTACTTTTTCTTTTTCTTCGTCCTCGTCTTCTTCTTCTTCTTCATTTTCTTCTTCATCCTCCTCTTAATCTTCCTCTTCATCTTCTTTCTCCTTCTCGTTCGTCCTCTTCTTCTTCTTCTTTTACTTCTTCTTCTTCTTCTTCTTCTTCGTCCTCTTCTTCATCTTATTCTTCATCTTCTTCTTTGTCCTCCTCCTCTTCTTCTTCTTTTTCTTCTTCATCTTCTTCTTCTTTCTCTCTTCCTCTTCTTCCTCCTCCTCCTCCTCCTCCTCCTCCTCCTCCTCCTCCTCCTCCTTCATCTTCTTCTTCTTCTTCCTCTTGTTCTTCTTCTTCCTCTTCTTCTTCCTCTTCTTCTTCTTCT